>JAULCD010180449.1:0-10795 GCA_032361085.1 Calliostoma canaliculatum
GGGCTGAACAAATTTAGGAGGTTCTGGGTATTTAATTGGTTTGTCCAAGGTACTACACTTCATATTAGTTCTTTAGTCAAGGGCAGTGCCTTGTTTGCTGCAAGTGCAATCTTTTTTGACAGTTTCAAACGTTGCTGTGTCTGGAAAACAACACGTGCCGTCGAATGAAATGTGGGTTTTTTTCATCAATAGTCTCATCACCATTTGGTTTCAAAGAGCCACCCGAGTTTATTGGAAGAAATGTATTTGAAATGTACACGCCTTCTTGAACTTTCTCAAGTTAGTTTTCAGCAACACTGGTAATAAAACGATGGAGTTCATCAATAACTCACACAAAAACCTTGTGCATGATGTTTAATGAACCATGTTCATGATGCATATGTACAGTCAAGAGGTGAGATGATATTTTGACTTAGGGACACTATGCACTTAGCTATTAACAGGACCTTTTGTCTCAACATCCTTAATCATGGCAAGCAGACTTGTATGCATTACTGTCAATAATTATACTCAACATTGTTACTAACTGCAAAGGATCTTCTTGAACACATCTCATGTATTTTGTCAATATACCCATTGTGGTAAGAAATGTGATTCATCAGTGCTGATCCCACCTACCACGGAGTACCAACAAGGGTGGTGCCAAATGAAGTCGGGGTCGAAGTGGTGTGTTGGGTGATGCAGCTCTGTGGCTAGCAAAAACCCTTGACTACCAGACTATCTTACTCCAACTTTACAAAATGCAGCCTACGACGAACAAGCTGCCTCTTTTAGTCGTATTGTACGACAAGTAGAGTAACTGGGAACCTATTCTTAGCCCTATGGGCGAAAAGATTGCAACAAAAATGTCTATGAAAAATAGTGCTGGTCATAATGTGCAGTATGATTCAATTTTTTTGTTCTGGTTATGAAGTCACTTGAGTAAGGGTAGTCTCTAATATCAGTACGTTAGCCGCCAATCATGAAGCCATTACCAAATTTAAAAGGAATCAAATTAACACAGCTACAAAATATTCCCTAAATTGGTTTGTAAATTGTGCGTAAAAATAACCATTTTTTGCTCCAGGTCTTTCACTGAGCCGTCAAATAGGTAACACTTCTTAACAATTGTACACCTCTTTTAATCTTCATTGCCTTTTTGTAGCATCAGGAAAATTCTTATGAAGATAAATTGAAGAAATGTGTGAAAAAGTCCAGGATACTTTACAGTAGCCGAAAACAATTCATCTGCATATTTAGTAAGTGTGTTTTGTAAAAATCTTCTGCTGTGTGTGTTTTAAAGTTGTGCATAGATCTTATTTAAAAGCTGATGTATGATCCGTATTTGCAGTCCGTGATTTTGGATTTAATGCCGTTAAAAATCAGTAAGCCATTATTACCAGCATGGTTATGTGATGAAGTGAAACAGACTTCGACTGCTACCTGCTAACCGAAAGTATTGTAGTGTTAAATCATTTTACTCGGTTTTTACTGCATGTGAAAATGTTTTTTAACACAAATTGACACCGATAATGGCCTATTATCAGAAAATGCACCAATTATACTAATTTATTTGCCTATATATATATCGTCTTCTGGCGTCTTATTAAAGATATTGTTAGTGTTGTAGATTTTCTGATTTACTTGTAGCATTGTCTAGATTACGTATAATCTGTAATGACTTAAAAATGCATCAAAAAAATTTGGGGAAGTTATTTGTTTGCAGATTAGTTTCCCATGGTATAAAACGTGTAAAATATAGTTACTGTTTTAGTTTGTATTTCAATTCCGAAAATAAAAAGGCATATTGTTTAAAATGAAACTTGCTTTAATTTACATTAAAAGATAATTAAAGATCCTGTCTGATACTTTTTATATTTATATTTTGTGGGTAGTTGTTATCATCATCATGTGGCAAACAATTATAACACCTCACATAATAATAGACTTTTAATGGAAGCTATGTGCATGATTGGTGCTATTAGTAGGGCAGGGCAGGCTCACTCTTCGCGAACACCAGATGCCATCACGGTGGTTCATGCACATAGCTTCTATATTTATATTGCTATATTGTCCAATGGAATCTGTCTTCACAGATAACGATTTGATTATTCTCTGGGGTTGATGTTTTTATTTCGTTTACTTGCAGGTTTTCACAGAAAAAATAATGCATCTGTCCGGAGACAAGCCCCCATGATCTCACGACTTTTGTTTTTGGGATCAAAGTGCATACAAATGAACTTAGCAAATAGAACATTTACAGTTTATCCTTACATTCACTTAAGCAGAATTGTTGCAGCTGTTTACGTGTTTATTTTGAAGCAAATTATTATATCCATAAAGTACGAAACAGCAATATATCGTTTTCCTCTTGACAACAAAACATATGAAACGCTACAAACAAGAAAAGAATGCTCTGGTCTTGCTGCAGATGAAGAAGAGCAAGTTCTGTTTTGTTTACTAGAAAAAGATACTAGTGGTGTTGGTAAAATGTCACTGAAGGGTGAAAACTTTCAACAGATAAAAAAATTGAAATTTTGTCCAAGAAGTATGGCTGTAGACCCATCTCGAAAAAATATTTATCTGTCTTACTATGGAGATATGCTTAAACTTTCTTATGATGGCGACTCTGTTGGACTCTCTCCTCAAATCAAATCTCATTTCAGTATTGACCACACAAGCAACACACTTTATTACTTTAAGGGGAATGATTTAATTGAAATGTCGCTACTTAACAACAGTACCAAAAAGGTTAAGGTGGAATTTACTCATTCAGATTGGAGCTTTTTGGCCATGAAAGGTTTGATTTACATGTACAGGTTTTTCTCCCAAAATATTTTAGTGGTTAATGTCACCGATTTTGGCACTGAAAACGTACAAATCGGTTTAGAAAGTGTGGATGGTAAGTTATTGATTCGTGGAATTGATTAAATGAAAAAAAAAGTTCGTTTGTATAATGCTTGCTCCTTCATCAAGTGTGTGATGCTTATGAGAAAGGTTTATATCACACGTGAGCAAAGTTATATGTAGATAATACCAAAAGTGAAATCAACATGAAAATGAGTTAAAACAACAATGATAGAGACCAATTAAGTTGAAGCATCAATAAATCCAGTTAATGAACTTAAGTTGACTTTGAAACATCTTAAACAACAGAAACAAGTATTGAACATTTTAGTTATAAGGAAACTTTAGGCTACATGTTCTTGTTTGTACTTTGCATGCTTTAGTGAAATAAACTGTCGTGTAAAATGTTGGTTTCGTGGGCTGTTTAAACATGTTTGGTAGAAATTAATAAACACTAATATAAAAGCTCATTATTAATACCACTGTTCATTAATTTTTAAAATAACCCATTTCTTTGTGTAACTTGAATTTACACAATCAAAAGGCAAAACGTAAATAAAAGAGAGCTTATAGTGTGACCACACCCATTTTAAGTTTGTACAATATTTTTGAATTTAGTTCTATTGTTTACAGCTAAAATATACTGCTTAATGTAGCCTAATATTATAGAGAGGCATAACGGATACTTTCCTAAATAGTCGGCAAGATGATGTCTGCTATTGCCTTTCTATAAATAATACCAGCTCGCACGCTCCAAACATTTGTTTCTAATTCCATTATTTGGGCTGATTTTGATAACCATAATCGACGAGAGATACGTATTGTAAAGAGACATGTTCCACTTATTTACGTAGTTTGCCTAGGGCCAGTTCAACAAAGCTATCGTAAGGCCGATCTTAGTCAATATTTCTTTATGACTGTTGAACCTTCCATTAAACAGAACAACAAAAAAGCAAGGTCTTGTTCCACAAAGTTCTTGTGCAAGGTAAGATATTTTTTTTTACATTTGCACTTTCGATACTATAGTGCTAAGATACAGTAAAAACTTCTTAACCTAACGATACCCAATGGGGCACCCGGGCTAAAATTACGTCCCCAGTACCTCAGCTTCGTTATTGACAATGAAAAAGAATTGTGCTTACAATAAACAGCAACCTGTCAGTTTTTGGTGATAGAAGGAAGTGCTGGTAGTGGTGAGCCAATCAAGCTGAATCATTCGAATATCTAAAAGGGTGTTAAAGGTAGCAAAAAACAAAACTCCACTCTAGCTGTCTTCTAAATGAAGTTAGCAGTGAACATCATTGACTGACTGTTGTTTACTGCTAAGTACATCTCAGTTAGCTGGGGTGCCCGTCAAAGTCACTTCCTACCGTTCACTGAATTCAAGTAAGGGCATTGTCCAAGACAAGTCACGAGTGAAATGAAGGAGTAGGAATTGGTCTGTTAAATCTCCAGTCGGTTTGTAACTCGCGTAAAGCCTTTCACTTTCAAGGATGGAGGTAAATTTTCCTCATAAAACATTTCTTACGACTATTGGTAAATTGACGACTAAACGAAACTGTTTTCAAGATAATTTCTTATCTCTGGATAAGGAGTTTACAATAAACAACAACTGGCCTAGTCTTTTGGTGATGAAAGGAGGTGCTGGTGGTGGTGAGCCACTCGAGCCAAATCCTTACACTATTGAAAAGAGTGTTGAAGCTATCGCTGGTACAGTAAAAAGTAACTAAACTGTGCTCTGGTTATCTTCTCATTGAAGTTAGCACTAAATAACAGTCTGTTAATTTTCTAAGTACATCTAAGTTAGTGGACGTAAATGTCACTCCCTATCGTTCATTAAATTATAAAATGAATTATAAGATGTTTCCATGCCAGGTTTTGTGTATTAGCAGAGATGAAGGGAATAGTTGGTTTCTGTCAAGTTGTGATTGGTGTTAAGCGTTTTACATTCAAAGACAGACGTAAACTTCTATCAAATACTTATTTAATTAAGTTCAGTTTCTACTCTACTTCTTCATCTATCAAAGATGGATATTGTATCATCCCCGTGAAACTTTATGTTCCTACATCCCTGCGATGTTACAAGTGTCAGAAGCCCGGGCATGGTTCTCAAACCATCTGCCACATCCGTGGCGAGTCGGACCATGAGAGCTACGTCAGGGCAATTACTGAATTCGTGAGCTAAAATTGCTGAACAGCGAAACTAAAAGTAGCATTTGCAGAGGCCTGTAAAAGGGTCGAAGCACTTCACTGCATTTGCAGTTATGGATGACACCATCACCAATAAATTCTGTAAAAATAAAACCTAACCAACAAGGCCATAGCCTATAAACCAGTGCCCGGCATAGTATCTTAAGGGCAAAGGGACCATGTCAACCTAGCTAACACCTACCAGCAGTCTCTTGACCTTAATCACAAAAAAGGCCTAATGGTTCTCCATCAAAAGAAAGAAGGATCCCAATGCTCTTTTATCGTCAAGCAGGGTATTTTACATACTCAAGGTTCTTTAAAAACAAAATTTCAAGCTGTAGTTGTACAACTCAGCTTATTTAAAACAAATATAGTTCGCTCTCAATTATTCTTTAATTGCAAGATCTCAATGATCTTGTTCAACAGCTGCCTTAAATCATACAGACTTTTAGGCGATTTCAATTGTCATAACTCCACTTCCGATAAGGGTAAAATATTATTGTCATTATTCAATGATGGATCTAATACGTATTTACATTCAGCACAATGCATTAAACTTAACCACTGCTGACCCGCCCTTGTTACAAGAATCTAGTTGGTCAGTACATGGTGACATTTGTGCAAGTGACCAACTCAGTTGTATTAGACCCAGTGGAAGCTTACCTTGAGGAACATAATTCTCTTTGGAAATTCGCAAGAGCGGACTGGGCAACCTTTGCCATCGTATTTCGAACTAAATTAACGTATAAACAAGTTTAAATGAGCACGATCCCATTCAGATGTTTAATGATTAACTCATTGATATTACCAATTATGACGTTTGACGACATTTGTCGTACAATTATTAAAGTCAGAAAAAAAGTTTAACAAACATACAACTCCATGGAACTTAAAGAACTCACGCCAATCTAGATCAATCTAGAGCAAAGGCTCGGTGGAAAGTTTACACCCAAAGATACAAGTTTTGGCGAGGGGGTATTTCAAAATTAAATTCTAGGACACCCATAAATAATGTTAGGAACATGGAACATGATTAATAAAATTAAGGGTTAAGAAAATCACTGTTCAACATCTTAACATTAGCAGTAATCATCGTTCAACTTCAACAAACAAAAATTATATAATCAACAAATGTGTTACAATAATCGCCATGAAAAGCACGGTCAGGAATGTCAAATAAAAGCTGGTTTTAGAACTTCTCCAAAAAGAGTGAAACAACCCTTATTTTTAGTCTTTTAGAATGTTTCATAAACTTTGGGAACATTACATATTCTACTGAGGAATACCAGGGGGTAATCCCACATCTAAATTTAGCACGTCCTGATTACATATTTTACGCACCTTTAATCACTTACTGTCAAAACACAGTGTAATGAAATTTACCATACAACAATGCAACATAGTCACAACTACTAATCAGCAACAAAATACACTGCTATATGACATTATTCACTACCAATTACTTAAAGACCTTCCTCACACATCTCTTTAGGCTTTGGTTTATATTTAAAATTGAAAGCAACATTTCATGTACAGAGGACCGTAAAAGTGTTGCTGCATCTGAGAGTGAATTTCATCAGGACCAGTAGATGTGTTGTGGACTTTAGAAAAAAAACTGTATGGACCTCAGATTACAAAAACAATTCATTGTAATCTTCACCGTTGTATGGTCCAAAATAATTGTTTGTACTTCCTGCTGCTTTTGTTTCCCTATGAAATGCAGAAACGGAGTTGCTAAAAAACAATGTTTGTAATATAGTTTTTGCCAACATATTTACAATATTTGCTTTAAAAGTAATCAGATCATTGTCATTTTTAAGATGTTAAACACTGGTTTTTATCATGTTCCAAACTTTACCGATGGGTGTTCGAGAGTTAATTTTAGAAATAAACCCTTGCTAAGACTTGCATCTTTGTGTGAGTCGTAGCTCTAGATTGGCGGCACTTGTTCAAATTCCATGGAGTGTTGAACTTAATTGTTTTTTTTCTGGCTTCACAAACGTCGTCAAAGTAAGGCTTGATAATCCTTGGATTTGCAGCGATTTTAGGAATAGTCCATGCGGCACTATTGATAAGTTAATCAACTAAACAGGAACATGCTGATTTTTTTCAACTTGTTTAAAAGTTTAGGTTTGATAAAGGTTGGTAAAGCTTAAAGTTGCCTAGTCTGCCTGTGCATATTCTGGCAAAAAAAGATTAGTTAAAGGTGGAATATAAATAGAGCGATTAACGTGTTTAGTACTTGTAATCCAACCAGTTCCTAACTGTCATCCAGTGTTCATAAACAGCATATTAACGTCGGTCATCTTGATAGATTTGAATTTTTCACAAGACATACGTTTGTAAAGAAACAGCATGCTGTACCCATATTCTTTTATTTAAAAACGCATATGACACTACTTGGAAGCATGGCATCCGGAAAGACTTGTCTGATTTTGGCTTACAAGATGCCCCATTTTTTTCAAAAAGTTTTGTACATTTGTAAATTTCAAGTTCGTGTGGGCTCTACCCTATCTGATGTTTTTAACCCAAGAAATACCCAGCACCGTGGTGTAGTAGGTAGAGCATCTGCTCAGAAAACGATGTGTGCCGTAGGTTCGAGGGTCAATCCCCGGCAACGTCAGATCAATAGACATTATAAAAGTTGCACTCTTGCGATGGTTTGTCTTAAGAACTTGTTGGCTCAGAGTCAGTATAATATGTGCGAGTGGGATATTTATGTGAACTGTGACATGATGTTTCCATGAGCTAGCATGTTAAAATTTAGTGAAATACCCAATCTAGTACAAGCAGACACAAAAACATGCACACAAAAAGATTCTGGGAGCTCGGCATCGCTCTCATCAGTGGAGAACAAGGTACAATGTTTGCATCACCTTTGGTTCGTCAGTACCGGTCGATACTTTCAGGTTTCACAGAACCACGCCAGCTGTTTCACTGCTGCAAAATCTGATCGCCGCGATATACCTAAAACATTGTTGAAAACTCAACCAGGAAATAGGTGTCCCACAGTGTTTTATTAGTCACCCTAACCAGTGCCAAAATTAATAGCCTGTCTAAAGGTCTGCAATAATAACACTGATGATTCACTTTTTCTAGACAATTTTGGCGTCTCATGCAAAAACTAAGTTCACAAGTGGTTGTTGGAAAATGGCCTCAAATGTTCTCAATCAAAAACATATTGTGTGCATTTCTGCATAAAGACCCAGAACTAATTTTAGACAAAACGCCACTTAAAGTCGGTCCTAAGGCCAAGTTCCTCTGGATTACATTTGACAGCAAGCTGTCTTTTATCCTTCACATCAAAAACCTTAAAATTAATTGCCTCAAGGCTTTAAACCTACTTAAGGTCATGTAAAATTCTAAATAATGTAGAAACCCGTTTTCATCTCTACAGAACTTTCATCCGCTTAAAACTAGATTTCAGATCCATAACATATGGATCTGCCCGCCCCTCATACATGCATGCTAGATACAATTTACAACCAAGATTGTAGACTTTGCCTTAGAACCTTTAAAACATCTCCTGTTGGAAGTTCCTATGTTGAAGATGATTAGCCATCTCTTGCAGATCGGCGAATCACTCTTAAAATAAGACACAAAGCTTAAATCTAACCCTTTAATCCAGCCTACAATTGTTCATTTTATCCACCATATGCATAACTGTACTCGACTAAACAAATGTTATTTCATCACTTAGTGTGTTGTCAACTGATAATACAGAGTATGCATATATCGATCTTCATTCTACTTCAAAACACAGTAAACTAACTATCTTACCATGGCAGTTAGGTGGAGATGTAAATTAGGTAAACACAAGAAATCTGAAAATAACGAATTAATCTTTTAACTGGAATTTAATAAATTTGGTGATCCGTATTTTGATTAGAAAGCCGAACACACTGATGGTTCAAAAGATGCTAAAGCTTTTACGCCTTCAAGAACTTCAAGTCTGTACTATGGCAGCTCTCTTTTACAGCAGAAGCTAAGGCTATCCTTCTCTTCCTTCAGCACATTGTTATATGTGTGTTTGTGTTACTGATGTTGACTGTAATTGCATTATTATACGGTGAAGTGAAGTTAAAGTTTGTTACACTGTTTTGACAGTAATTAATTGATAGGCATGTTGATGTAAACAGAAAGTGCTAAATTTAGATCAGGAGATGCTAAATTTAGATGTGGAATTCACGAGAATTTTCTAGAAATTTTGTAGTATTCTCATAGCAAATGGGTGTTTACAAAGGCAAATTAGACTACAACGAAGGGGTTTTTCACTCATTTGGGGAGACATTTAAGACCAGCTTTCATGTGACATTCCTACCTGTGCCTTTTTGGAAACTTTACTACAGTCGCCACTGGGTGAATATATTCTATTATCAATGACTTTTACTTTGATCTCTGTATTTAGTATTTAACACTAACCACCAGACCTGCCCACTAGTACTATTTGGCGTATTTTTTATGATTTTGGCCAACAAAATACGGTTATACACCGACCTTCTCATTTCCACAACAATCGCTGTGTCGAGCTTTGTGCAATTTTTGTTTGGCTATGTAAATTTCATTTTGCCTAGTATTTTGTCTTTTAACATTAAGAGACTACTTGTCCGACTTTCTGACCGTTTCTGTTGCATAAAGTAACACTTAGAACTTGGTACTAAAGGGATGTTCAAATAATTTGTTTGTAGTACACTTTTAAAGCTAAATGAATACACTTGCGACCAAAAAGGAGTTGGCAGGGCTGGACAACTGTCATATATCATATTTTTAGAATCATTATTGTGCTTTTAGTCACTTAAAAACTGTAAAGCAAATCACCCCATAATCAGGAATATTTGATTTACTTATAAATCACTTTGTCTTGCCCATTACGACATCATGTTTTGCTACAAATAACACTTGAAAAAATGTATGGAAATTATTTAGCTGGAAATCTCATCAAACCAATGAAAAAAAACGCTGAATAATTTCTATAAATTTGTTCTAGTGTTGTCATCAGAGGCAATAGCAAAACCAATGGATCAGCTTATCTGCTAACGTTCCATATTCGGAAAGCAAACCTGCAATTAAAACTTACATAAAACAACGTTGGAAAATCCCACTGGGACGACCAACATCTTTCTAACAAACTCAAAGAATCAAAACCTTTGCTTGGATACCAACCTATGACACAATTTCTTTCGCTATAAAGATGTTGTCTCATGACGATATCATATTGGGCACACCTACTTCACTCACTCATTCATTTATTTTGAAAGAGAAAGATCCCCAAGTTTGTGTTTCTTGCCAGTGTCCAGTTGAAATCGGGGTCGAAGTGGTGTGTTTGGGTGACGAATCACTGTGGCTAGCAAACACCATCAACTACCAGACTACCTTCCTCCAAATTTACAGGACGCAACTCACGGCTGCCTCTTTTAGTCGCCTTATACTGGGGGTGTAATGATTCATTAATAGTATCAAGATCGGCATCGCCTCTCATATCATACGATGCATCGAGGAAAATTTCATTTAGGTAATATATCGCGATACTTTTATCGTGAGTATAAACGATACATTGTTGATACATTGTTGTCAACAAACATGTGTTCGAAATATCAGTGAAATATAAGGACTGGAAAACTGCTTTAATGTATATAGATGTTAACGATTGGCTAGTTAAATTTGATATACACTCTGCTTACCATCATATTGAAATGTTTCCCCAGCATACTACATATCTTGGGCTTTCTTGGGACTGGCCGTGGGACAGAGTTTACTATAAGTTCTTAGTACGTAGTTC
>JAULCD010180560.1:0-10794 GCA_032361085.1 Calliostoma canaliculatum
TGTATGGCTAAAATCAAAGTTCACCCGCTAATACCGGGACTTCGCGAAATGATCTCGTGCCGCCGCAAGCATCGATGTTCGTTTGGGGACGATAGCCTCCTTAGGCCAGGGATTGTTACTGTAGTGACTGTTGTGCTTGGACCCGGTTCTGCAGATGCGTGTCAGTGTGTCGAATCCGGTTGTTTTATCTTGGGGTCGTTACCGACGATCTCTTATTTCTTGCCCTGAGTATATATTCAAATTTCAACTTTTCATAGAAAATAAGACATAAAAGATACAACCAAGAAACCTTTTTTAATATGTCCCTATATTAACTTTTCTATTGTGCTGTTATGTTAACCCTCGTAGTGTTGAATTGATTTTAGTTGAAATTAAAAATGCAACCAACTTATATTAAGCTGTTTAAAGCCTCCCCTGTGGTAATTGGTTTAAAGAGCTCCAAAAACTCTTTTAAACAAATTACCACAGGTTAGATTTTCAACTTTTAACATTATTGGACATTGGAATTGTGAATGTGCCACTGGCATGAGAAGGGTTAAAGGTAGAAAAGATATATAATAAAATACATGCTTTATATATATTTTTATTTACACTTTGTGATGTTATTATATTACACAATGAAAAGTTTTCCCAAAAATTTAATAAGTGCCTTGTTTTGGTTATTCTGCAGTGGGTCCATGGGCTATGTCTATACAAAAAACCGTTGTAAGCTGTGTATTTGCTAAACAAATAAAAAGTTGTTCCTTGGAAAGTGCACAATTTAGAAGACTGTTGGGTTTAAAAAGATTAAAATAGTTGTAAACTTATCACTTACAAGAAAGAAAAAAAGTTTTCTTAGGAAAAGGCATAAATTAAAATGCTTTGGAGACTATCGATGTAATGCAATAGTGACTTCTTCAATATCAATGTATCGATTGGATTAACATTTAACAATCGATAGTATCAATTTAAGTGTCTAATATCGATTGTTTCAATAGTCTTGACTCTACATATGCATTTGATATTTACACTTTCTTAGAATTACATTAACAAGTGATTTATGTGGCAAAAGTTTGCAAAAATATTTTATTTATTAATTCTCTTTTGACAGTATTTCACAAAATAATCATTTTGTCAATCTCAGTCAGTGTCAATTTAGCAAAGAATTGTGTTAATTTTGATGATTGTTTTAAAATATAACTAAAGTTCAAAATTGTTTGTTAGTTGTTAGTGTGTTTTGTCTTCAAGAAGAAATATATGGTTGGCAATAGTTATTGCAATAATATCTTTCAATATCAATAGTTATTGCAATAGTTATTGGCTATCGCAATAGCATTTTGGCTCAATAGTCACCCCTAATATGTATATATATTTGTTTCATTGACATAAAATATTGATAAACAGTAATATGTATATATATTTGTTTCATTGACATAAAATATTGATAAACAGTTTGCAGCAGCAGCAGTAAATGGTTTATGCTGTATTGTCATGGGTGTGGAAATACATGTCCGATTCGACGAAATTTCAAACACTGACATGTTTTTTTTAACCCGCTAGTTGTTCGTTGACAAGTAGAGAATACTTTTAATTACATAATTTAGACAATTAGGATTTAGCTGTGGACAAGAAAAAAATGGGTTTTTTTTGACAAGTTATAATAAAATTATTTTCACGCTCCTGACTGCATGGTTATGCTATAAATTCTGTTTGTTACAGGATACGGCGGATACAGTGGGGGTGGATACGGAGATTGCTACAGCGACGGATATGGATCCGGAGGTGAGATTTACTTTCATGTCAGACAGGTTACACGCTATCAAGTAAATATGGATCGTGGGAGCACAGTACAGCATTACTTCGTAATGCCTTATAACGATGTGAAAAGCTATACCGAAATGTTGCCTCCCTGCGCAATAAAGTAGCTGTTGCCTACAATATAACAACCTTCCATTACTTACATTGCCAACTTCCAAAATACCAGTCAAACAGTTGATCTTTATTACTGATAATGATTTTGTAGATACCAACATTACTGATGCCAAGCAAGATTTTCATCACTGGTTTGATAAGGCCAAATAAAGTGTTATGGTTCCGATTACCCAACCTTGCCGACCCTAACTTTTCTATTATCATAATGGGGGGGGAAAAAACCAACACCCCAAACATTGTATCATCACCTGCATCTGAAAACCTGTGCACAACATTTACTCATTTTAGTTTTCAAATTTCAGATACAAGCTGTTCCATACCTATCCTGTGGTAATTTGTTTAAAAGAGCTCCTACAGGAGCTCTTTTTAAACAAATTATCACAGGATAAGTATTCAACAGCACAAGGTGGTCACACTTTTAAGACTGCCTGAAATCTACTCAGCACTTTAAAGATATCAAGAAAATTAAAATTCAATTTAAAAAAATCTTGACCAATCATCGTAAATTTTAAAAACATGTAATCAGAACAACATTATTTATTTTTTGGGGCCTAATGTTAGTATTTACAAAGAAACGTCCAACTCCTTGTAACAAAGACGTGTATCTACAAAGCAATCTGTTTATGTTCACAGCTAACTGCAGTAATGTTGCATATGGCTAAATAAAATGTTCTGATTCCGATTACATGTTTTTCTTGGGAGTCTAAATGTTGTTAAACACTGATTGTTCCAGGCTATGGAGGTTACAATCATGGATACGGCGGGTCCTGGGGTCACGGGGGTGGCTATGATGGATACAGTGGATATGGAAACCAGAGTGGCTGGGGCGGAAACAGCGGTGGATACGGCTCGGGTTACGGTGACAGTTATGGAGGCGGCGGAGCCGTCAAGGGAGGTAATCATAAATCTTGGACTTATTGAAGTTACAGAAGCTGTGCACTAGACACAAAAATATTATCTGAAGCACTAGAAATATATTCCAGTAATTTTTAAGGATTTTTATATTCTTGTTTTATAATCTTGTAAGTTAATTCGTTAAATCTATTGTTACTTTGTTTTTGTTATGAGTTGATTTTTCTCTTTTTAAAACATTGTCTTGTTTTCAAATGAAATCCATCTCTCTGATATATTTTTATACTTACGTTAATTGTAAGTTCCTTTCCTGACCGATTTCACTTCTCCTTCAGGTGGCTATAACAGTGGCGGCTATGGCGGGAGGGGAGGTTACGGGGGTAACAAGTACTAGACGAAGAACAGGATGTCATCCTCTGGTCAGTATGGAAACGTCTGCTCAATATTTCTTTCAGGGGTTACTTTAACTCGTACAGTGCGGGTAATATAGTATTCGTTACTCGGCCACAAGATTCAGACATTAAATCAAAGTATTTATTACCCAAATGTATTCACAGCAATTAATAAACATTTCTTACTTTATAAAAGACAAGTAAAACACATATCATGAATTTTTCTTTTTCGGAACAGTCGGCTGCTCAAAGTTATCCATATTGTACACTTTATACACTGACTTCACACAAATAATACACAATGTGCAATACATACGTTATGTGCATGTGAAGATCCCATCTTCTGGCAACACTCTTTGTGCAAAACTTTATTACGATTATAAAACTTTCAAACTTATATAAACAAAATGTAAGAAAGAAACCTATTCTTCGAATATAGCGAAGAATAAATTTAAAGAAATTGTTAAAGGAACAGAAAATACAAATGTAATGCAGTTCAAAATATGTATTGCAAACAAGGCGTCATCCCTACAGTATCAAAGACCATTTTCTATAACACCAAACCAGTAAGCTCATTCATTTTTTTCAAAAAGCGGAGTCAAACTTTTTTAAAAAAATAAAAAAAATAGGTCCAAACAAAACAAACCCACTGCACTGTCTTCCGTGTTTTCATGGGCTTACTGCAAACTTTATTTGGCCAGTTATCCCTTCCGTGTCACAACTTGGAACATTCTCAAAACAATTGTGCATGGAAAGGCCCGGCTGCTTATTTTGTAGGGAGCCCTTATTCCCAACATTGTAGTCGTTCGCTGAAATTAATTGTAAAATTATGAACATTGTAAATGAAGGATTCATATCCATTTGATGCAAGTGGTCTGTAGCACTGTACTGTGCCTCATTCTAGCATTTAAAAAAAAGGAAAATGCAGAGTAAAATTTTAAGCCTGCACCAAAATTCATTTTTCTGTGCATGAATTGGTGTGCGCTAAATTCATGCACGAACACACACCTACACCTCTTTGGTTTACAATTATCAAAATTTTTAAGTGGACAGTTTAAAAAGAAAACTGGTTTAAGGCTGTTACATTACTATGATCTTGTGTACCGATATCCTGGTGTTTACAAGGCTTTCAGTCAATCTAAAGAAATCTCAAAATTTGTAAATTAAAACTTTTTTAAAAATTGACATAATGACTAACAAAGTTAGACATGCAAGCTAAAGTTTGTACTGTTGAGGTTAGTTTCTAAAAAAGATTTCTTTGTTCCAGACGGGTTCAACAAAAAGGCAGGCAAACGGGCAAACTTGGGTCAAGTTCTGTAGGTGTGTTTCCTCTACCTCTGTGAGATAAACTTCTGAACACACCTCCAGATAGCAAGAATATGTATACCAATGCTAGCTACAGTCACTGCACCTTGCTGGCAACGAGGGACCAAACAGCAGGCTGTGCTGTCAGCAAGGTGCTTGTCGGCGTCGCGGCGCGGCCCCGCGGTAGTGCTGCTGCGGCGTGGGAGAAGCGGAGAGGCTGGAGGGGAGGGAGTCACTCTTTGTATGAACCTAGGCAGTGGGGAATTTCACATCATGCTGCTCTGACCATATTGTCATTTTGTATCTACCACATTGTCATTCATCAGGCTTTTTACCAAGCTCTCACATTTTTAGTTATAAATCATTGTTTTGTTCCATCAGTTTTTTTTTCCGCGGAATTAAATACCATCCAAATCAAGATTTTTGTTTGTTGTTAACGATTCGCTCAAAACCAAAGGTTGAGAGAGGATAATGTGGGATTTGTATTTAGTAATGGAGGACGTGTGACAGTACATGATCAGGATGAAAAGGGACTGAAGCACAAACAAAGGGCGAGGCTGAGCCAAGTGGAGCCGAGTCATTCGTACGTGCAGCAGTCCTTTTGTATCCTGATAAAGTAGTCACAAGTTCTCTTAGGTAAAGCACAGTACAAAATCAAGTGTACTTTGTGCAGCATGAGTTGTATCAAGTGTGTTGTTTCAGTACATTACCAGTTTATAAATGTACAGCATGTGACCAGATGGGGGTTGAGGGTGTCTAGAGAAAAGCCATGCTGAAAGACATTTTAAATCGCTGTTCCAAATCAAACCAGATTGGCACTTAGTCACTTATCACGTTGACTAAGTGGTTTTCCCAGACACCCCAATTCACTGGGATTAACCAAGAACCCATATATTACTTGGCCTGGACAAGCGATCCTGGGTTAAGTTGAGCATAAGCGCTAAAATATAACATTGGCTTACATCTGTCGTAGCACAGAGATCACTTTGGAACCAGTGCCATTTGGCACCGGTTCCAAATCCATATCTGTGCTACAACAGTTATAAGCCTACATATACGAAACAACTCCACAGAATTATTTTCAAAAATCACTTTACGATTATCTTGGCCTAAGATCGTTCGAAGAATGGTGCCCTGGATTGGTTATCTTGGATAAGTCGGGTTTTACAGAGGCCCGATAAAGTGATTGGCTTCTAGTCACACACTAGGGCTGCGCTGTATTTCCAGTGTACCAGTAAACTGCAGTATGAATTGAAACAATTACGTATCTAGATGTTTTGTGATTTACCAATATATTTATGATCGTAATTAATAAGTTATTTATCTGGCAAAAAGAATATAATTATATTTATATTTTGGAAGTCGTTACACTTTTGAGTACTGAATTCATTTTTGTTGGATCCTGTGATAATTTGTTTAAAAGAGCTCTTTTAAACAAATTGCCACAGGATAAGTTTTTTAACAGTATTTTATTTGGGAGTTGGTACAAAAAAATCTTTTCAAAATAAGCTTGTCTAGGTTAATGTTGAATCTTTTTGTCGCAGGCTTTGTCTTTCAATAGATGGAACATATCCTGCAAGTGGGTCGGGCATATAGTTCACACGTTTATTCAAGAGTAGTTCACTTTAATCTTTAAGATGCTGGTGGTATGTCAATAAACTGTAACCTAAAAAGGCAGCTTAAAATCTTTCTTGTGATTTGTTTAAAACGGCTCGTTCAAATTGCTACAGGTTTTTAACAGCACAAATGTTTAACCCTTAAAGTGCTGAGCACATTTGCTCATTTTAGTTTTCAAATTCCAACTGAAACCGGCTGAAAACCTATCCTGTGGTAAAAAAAAATTAAGAGCTCCTACAAGAGCTCTTTTAAACAACTTATCACACAGGATAGGATTTCTAAAGCACAAGGTAGTCGGTTTTAAGAATGGCTGAAATCAACTCGGCACTTGGGGTTAAGTTGAAAGTCATCGCATCACTGTAAAGGTTAACCTACTTTCTGGCCAGGAAGACACATGTCCTTTGGGAATGCCTGGAATACTGTGGTTCTGATCAATGCATCACAACAATACTTGTAAGGTGTGTCCACTTACAAAAGGTGTAGTTTATAAGAAACCCATTTAATGCATCATTAAACATTTAGCGTTTGTAGTGTTTATTTAGCACATGTAAATAGAACAAATCGGTTTCAAGTAAAGATCTGCTACTTGCACTGTAAGGATAGATTGTCACATGTACGCAGGGGCAAGCCATTACCAGACAACAAATTGGCTGCAATATCCAGGCACAATTTTAGATTTTTAAGAGTAAATAACAGGCAGCAAATCTAATCTTTAATATTTATTAAAGTTTCACTTTACTTATGGAGTGCTAAGCTTAATTTTTTTTCATTTTAGGTTTTTTATATTAAAAACGCATAAATTTCACTAAATTTACTAAAGTTAATATTGCTGAAAGTAATACCAAGGTGGGGTTATCTGGGTGTGTTTTTTTTAAATACATTTATGACAATGCACTCTGCAGACTTTACTCCATATTGCAGTTTGACAAATTCTCTGCCGACCAACAACTCTTATTTAATGTGCTCATTCTTGACTCGTAGAGTGCCGAGCTAAAAATGTTTCCGTTTCGTTATTCAAATTCCAATATTAAAATACGAGCTCCTTTCAACAAATTATCAAAAGATAGGTTTTAAACAGCACAAGTTAGTTAGTTTGAAGTCGTCCTGAAATCAATCCGGCACTAAAAGGGTTGACTGCTACATTTGATTAGTCGTTCAACTGGTGAATTTTTAAAATGGCCGCGTTTACCTTGACCTCGCCAAAACATGAGCAAGTGGAACGCACACGCACTTGGTTATGGCATTTGAATTGTGACAGGAGCGTTGAGGAATGCACGCTCACGGAGCAGAGATAAGGCACATCGGTCGTGACCCAAAAAGCGTTCAAGGCGATATTTGGGGATTTTTAGTGTGCTTTCAATCTAACTATGCTATTAAATAGCTATCCTGTAGTAAGAGCTTTTTTCGCGAGCTCTTGAACAAAATACCACAGGAAACTCTACAAGACTGTCACACTAAATCGCATTTTATTTTAAGTTAATTGGTGGATTTAGAAAGAGTTATAGTTCAGGATTTCTTCGACGTCAACTTACAGTTCGTAAGTTCAAGACATTTCGGGATATATGCTTGCTTCTTTATCACCTGACGAAGGAGCAAACATATGCCCAGAAACGTCGTGAACTTACGAACTTGAAGTTGACATCTAAGAATTCTTGAAGTATGTAACTCCTAAATGTCCCTGAAAGAATTAGTTATAAGTAGCATAAACGATGAAAACATTCACACAAAACGTACTGTCTGGCCAACTTGAATCGCGAACAATATTCAATAGTGATTTACTAACGAATTCGAAATATAAACAAATATTACTACAAATACATCTGCTAACCCTGCAAGTGCTGAATTGATTTCAATTGGCCATAAATCTGTGACCATCTAGTGCTGTTGAAAACCTATCCTGTGGCCAATTATTTAAAAGAGCTCCATTAAGAGCTTTTTTAAACAATGGCCAAGGGATAGGTTTTCAACAGCCTATTTTGGTCGAAATTTTAACCCAAAAAGGAGCAAATGTTGCGGTTCGAATTGTAATGGTTAAACCACAGCGCCACATTCCGGGTCTCTCAGCTTTGCATGTATAGGCGGACAGGCTTCTTAGGGATTATCACTTCTTTATGTCAGGAATATGCGCCATTTTGGTGTCGAAACTAACACCGTTGACAACTGTGTTAGTTACAATACTGAAATATCGATGTGTATTGGCAACGGTGTTAGTTACGATACCGAAATATCGATGTGTATTGACAACGGTGTTAAGCGGCCCATACACGAGAAATTATATTGCGCAAGCCTGGTTGCACAATATAATTGACAATTTTTGCTGCCCACACACAGCTCACTATAATTGACACTTGACTTGTGCAAACCAATGTTATGCTGCCCACACACAGCTCAATATAATTGACACTTTAATTGCGCAAACCAGGCTCATTTACTAAATCTGGAAAACAAATGATGTTATTGCACAATTTAATTGACGGTCACCACACACGGTCAATTAATTGTGCAATCAAATAGACTTGCGCAATAAAATATCAAGCAGAGTTTGATTCACTCAATACAATTGTGCAAGTCATCAATAGAGGTTTCCGGGGTCTGTGAAATTACCCACAATGCACCGCCGGCGGTAGGTATAATTGCGCTATATAATTGATCGTGTATGGGCCGCTTTAGTTTCGATACCAAAATATCGCATATTCCCCACATAAAGAAGCGAGGGTCCATAAGAAATGTGTATGTGTATCGCGCCACTTCTATATGCCACTTACACATACTATCATGTGTGCTTCCACTTTAATGAGACATGGTCCAGAGACGATCAACCAGACATATAAAGAGTTTGTGTCTTTACAGAACCAATATCGGCCTTTTGTTGTATTTGTATTCACGAGAGGTCCAAGTCAGGACCGTGTCGGCTATCACAAAGGCGCCATCTTTGTCTCTTATCTTCATACCAAGATTAATGGTCACTGTTTGGACAGTGATAAATGACTATCGCACCTGATACCATTGAGCTGCATAAAGCTGGACACAAACACGCAAACCACTTCAACAAAGTTTGAATTTTAACGTCAAGTTGTCAGAAACATTGATAGTTATGAAAACACGTGTTGTCTTTCCGAAAAAAGCAATGAAGTCTAACCTAAACATGGCGTTAAAAACCTTTCCGGTGGTAAATTGTTTTAACCCTAGATCGCCGCATCGATTTTAAAACTTGTGCTGTTAAAAGCCTATCCTGTGATAATGTGTTTGAAAGAGCTCCAGCAGCAGAATAGGTTTCAAACAGCCTATTTAAAATATTATTTGGACAATTAAACAGTCAGATGTTGAGCTTGGTACTCTCAGGCTTAAATTTACGTGAAAACAACAAATTAACTTGAAACTGTGGGCCATTTTCTTCTTATTTCAACCATTGCCCTTAATGTGCACATGGTCAATCTCGTTTCCATTCACACAAGGAGTGATCTCTGGGATATATTCTTTAGGGCTAGTTTTATATTTACATTTTATTATATTTACTAAATTAAATATTTTAAGCAAAACAAGGATGGTGTAAGGCATTTATCTTCTGTATCATTAATTTATTGCTAAAAAAATTCAAATCTGCATAGGTATGCTAAATTAACAGGCTTTAAATCCTTCATTTCGTGTGACCTAGTTCGTCTGTATCCAAAATGGCCGCCTTTGGCTGCATTACTTTGCCCGCAGGCTGGTCAGAGGAGCAACAATGAAGGATTTATTAGTCGCCCTCCCTCGTTAACCCTTCATACTCGTATGGATCTATAGTGCATGGATACAATAGGATGTGACCGAAGTTCTTATTTCCGAAAGAAGTTCAAGGCTGTCCAAACCGTGACCTTCGTTGTTACTTTAACTCTTGTAGTGTTGAAGAGATTAAGTACAATAAATAGACGGTGAATGTGTGGTCGTCTGGGGCTGTTGAAAACCTATCCTGTGGTAATGTGTTTAAAGTCCTTTAAAACAAATTGCCACTGGATAGCTTAAATAAAATTTGTTGTAGCTTTAACCCCTGTAGTGTTGAAGAGATGAAATGGACGGCCGTCTGCGGCTGTCGCGATACATTACTATCGTCCGTTTAGACCTTGTCAACTTCTTTTATTATTGCTTACACAACGTTTCTGGGCTGTTGTGTTAGCAATAATAAAAGAAGTTGACACCATAATAGTCTTGTCATATATTGCAACACCAACTTCTAAATGCCTCTCAAGAATATCATGTTTATTTTAGATAAAATATAGGTGCCCGACTTACATCTTATCTTAAATAGATAAAACAAAAGGTATAGCTCTTATCGCCCACCTGATGGTAGTTTCACAAATTAATTTAAAATAAGTATACGTGAACTAATGGCAGCTAATTTTGAATTGCTTACTGTTTTCAAGGGGTTTGCTTTTTTATATAAATACTGAAAAACGAAATGCATGATACACATCGTATTAATGATAAACACGTGCATGCTGGTGTGTGTGTGTGTGTGTATGTGTGTGTGTGCGCGTGTGCGTGTGTGTTTGTTTCATTACTACTAAGTTAATAACATATTTTTAGCATTTCAATGTTGTGGTAACATTTTTTTTTTCTGAAGTATCGGTATTTAAAAAAAACCCAGTGAGAGACATACACAAACACACGCACGCACACACACACACACACACACACACACACACACACACACACACACACACACACACACACACACACA
>JAULCD010180782.1:0-10791 GCA_032361085.1 Calliostoma canaliculatum
TTTTTAACTCGGTGTAAGTACATTTTCGAATAACTTTACAGTGCATTAGTTTACATTTAAAATGTAGATTATAAAAAAACAGATTATTATGTTGTTATTATTCTCAGTTAAGACTCATTTTCAATCTAAGGTGATAAAATGCGCTGAGATCGAATGTATCCTGGTTTAGTCATGGTATTTCGTTTACAAATGCCAACATGGTTGTAAACTGCACTTTCCGAGAACAAACACTACCCGGATTGTTCAAATGAAATAACAGACAAGTAAACAGGTCAGTTCGTGATGCGAATATTAAGTATCTTCACTGTGTTAAGTTTCCCTTGTTATTGCATTGACTGAATACATTTCTGAACTGAAAGCAAACTGTAGATTTCAGTCAAAATAAACACTTCATGATGATAAACCATACATAATCAACATTGAAACTGTGACATGAAGTAAAAAATTAAAACTACACGTTATGTATCTTGTTGATTTTGTATTTAATTGGAATTAACCTCCACGACCTTGGTTTACCTGTGCAGGTGTCACACTCTGTCGTTCGCAATCTTCATCAACACCCGACAAAAATCAGTGAACAATCAAAGGTAGCTCACTCGTGTCATCTTGTGATTATTAAAAATTATTTGTGTCTGTGTTATTCTGATTAAAACCGATCCTTTTGTTGTGTTACTCTGTGTAGAGCAGGCATCTTAACGAACAGTTCTATTTTAATGAGAATGTGTTCGTAACTTTTTCACACTGTTATTAAAATTTAAACAAGTTCCACACACAACCTTTATTCAACAATAAACAAACCAAAACAACAACAAAGAACTAATTCCATGTATTGAAAGTGAATGTCACTTTAGCCTGGAATGCCTATTATATTCAAATTTTCGACAACATCTATTTAATCATTATTATTGTACATTTTTAACTCTCGACAAGTTAAAACATTCATACAAATACAACAGTAATATTTGGAGAAGGTTTTCAAAATATGCGTTTCTTGTTTTGAAGAAAAATAATAGTTAAGGATTTCTCAGATGTCAACCTTTAGTTTGTTTATAAGTTAACGAGGTTTAGGGGCATAAGCTTGCTCCTTCATTAGGAGCAAACATATGCCCCGAAACGTCGTGAACTTATTAACAAACACCCTAAATGTCAATACATAAAAGAAAGGTAATGTTTTGTTAACTATTATGTAGTGCAGTGTTTTATCAAGAGTTTTGGAAAATTATAAATGTTTGTATCTGTTGTTTATTTTATTGCTGTTTATTTGTTTATGTTTTATTATATTTTTGGAGTTTTATTTTTATTCTGACGTTTCATTAAATTGTATTTCATTACAAAATATATAACTTGTGTATCTGTCCTAATTTTAATAGTTCATAAATTTGACATTAATTAACGAAGAGAGTTTCATGTTACTTCTTTGCTTGAATGTCTACCATTAGGTTGCAGTTGTACAAAGTAAACATAGTAGACAGTGTTAAAGACATGTACAGTCATTGGTTTTGACTTTCCAGCAAGATCACAACAGCTGCAGACAGTAATAGTACTTCTTCACATTTGTGTAGTTTCTCCCTTTAACTTTTAAACTGAGAATAAGTACACTTTCTAATAACATTACATTGCAGTTAGTTGCATTTAAAACGAAGGATTATTATTAAGTGCAACGTTTACAACAGTTTTAGCATTTGTAAACTACCCGCACTGTTCAGATAAAAATAACAAGGTTGGACAAGTAATCGGGTCAGCTTCACTGTGCTAATTGTTCTGTGTGATTTTACAAACTAAATATGTTTCTGAACTGAAAGTCAAAATAAACACTTCATGAGTGCAAGCCAGAAATAAACAACAACAATGAAACTGTGACCTGAGGTAAATAATTAAAACTACACGTTATGTATCTTGTTGATCTTGCATTTATTTGGAACTATTCTCCACGATCTGGATTTACCTGTGCAGGTGTCACCTCCTGTTTGTTGTTCGTCCTCTTCGTCAACACCCGACATAAATCAGTTAACAATCAAAGGGAGCTAACTCGTGTCATCTTGTGATTATTAAACATTATTTGTTTCTGTTTTATTCAGACTAAAATCAATAATTTGTTTGCATTATTCTATATAGAGCAGTGAATCACAACGGAAAGTTATAGTTTTAATAAGATGGTGTTTGTGTCTTTTTTAACATTTTGTCAAAAGTTCCACCCACTACCTTTACCCAACAATAAACAAATGACATTATACAAACATAATATATGTCTGAACTAAAAACTTGAGATTTCAGTCAAAATAGAAACTTCATGATTACAAACTACAAATAAACAACAGCAATCAAATTGTGACCCAGAGTAATTAATTAAAACTACATATTATGTGTCCAGTTGATCGACGATCTTGGTTTACCTGTGCAGGTGTCACGCTCTGTTAATTTTTTGGCCTCTTCGTCAACACCCGACATAAATCAGTCAACAATCAAAGGGAGGTCACTCGTGTTGTCTTGCGATTGACATTTGTTTATGTGTTATTCAGATTAAAACCATCCTTTGTTGCGTTACTCTGTGTACAGCAGCGCATCGCAACGAAAAGTTTTAGTTTTAATGAAACTCGTGTCATCTTGGGATTAATAAACATCTTTGTTTCTGTGTTAATCTGATCAAAACTAATTCTTTGTTTGTGTTACTCAATATAGATCAGCGCATCACAAGGAAAAGTTCTGATTTTAATAATATGTGTTTGTGTCTTTTTCACACAATTATCAAACATTAAACAAGTTTCACTTACTACATTGATCCAAGTATCAACAAACCAAAACAACAACAAAGAACTAATTCCATGTATTGAAACGGAAATTCACTATCCTAGAATGCCTATTAAATTCAAATCTTCGACAACATATATTTAATCATTATCATTGTGCAAGTTTAACCCTCGACAAGTTGAAACATTTGTAGAAACACAACGATAATGTTTTGAGAAGGTCTTCAAACTATGCATTTCTTGTTTTCAAGAAAAAAAATTGTTCAGGACTTTTTGAATGACAACTTCTCGTTTGTTCGTAAGTTTGTTGCTTTATTAGGAGCAAGCATATGGCCTGAAACGTCGTGAACAAATTAAAAGTTGACATCCAAGAAATCGTGAATTATGTACCATAACTTCTAATGTCCCATTAATGAAAGAAAGGTAATGTTTGTCTTAAGTATTATGGAGTGTGGTGTATTATTAAGGATCTTGGATATGTATTGTGAGGCGACTTGTCTGAAGGGAATCCTCACTGTAGGTAACGCTGTGATAATGCTGCTGCAAATAAGCGCCATCAGGTTTAAAATTAAAGTTACTCAATGACCTGGAACCCACATTTATTCTTGATAACAGAGACGTACAAATTTGGAACAAAATTATGTACATGATATTTGTACTTGAAATTGACAACATCAAGTGGATGTCCGTACTTTGTATTGACTTAATAGCCTGAAATGAAAACAAAGTATTTTGTGTAAAGTTTCAAGTGTGAAACACTATTCCAATAGGTAACTTCTTGGTCAGTATTATAGCAGATAATTGTCTAAAAGGGGAACATTTAACACTCGGGAAGATTTTATACCAGTTTACAGGTAATAGCGCAAAAGGATTTATGAGCATTAACCACTTGCTACAAATCAGACCTGCTGGGGGACCTGTCGCTTCCTCTGGTGCGCATTGCTGCATTCAACTCTGCTACAGTTTGTAGAGGGGTGTCTTTCCGATGTATTTGACGTCCGGGATTGCCCCACAGATGTTCTATGGGGTTCAAGTCGGGACTGTAAATGGGCCATGGAAGTGCGACTATGACATCTCGCTGTATGATGTCTGTTACCACTTTTGCTCCATAAGGTCTTGCATGTAAACAGGTTTAAGCATGTAAACAGGTGGTACATGAGTACAGTATACAAACATTGTTAATAATATCTAACGTAGCAAGATGGCAGTGTAAATTGTACAGTAATTATGTCAGAGTAAAGTTTGTTGATCGTCATTAGCATTCAGGTATAATTAAGTAAAAAATTAAAGGTACATGTTCAGGTATAATTAAGTAAACATTTAAAGTTACATGTTCAATGTGAGAACATAAATATTTACAGAGCAGAAACAACAATTATTGCTGATACACAAATATAACATGTTCCAGTGTTTTTTAGAGTGAATAAAATATATTCAAATCAAGTCATAAATGTAAACACCACGATTTTTAAATATAAGATAATGTTAACAAGTTGGTAAGTATCAGCTTCCAAAACAAAGTATGACAGCATTTTGTTTTAAGTAGTTTAGACAGATGTACAATAAAACTAAGCAATCTATTCATTTTAATGTTTAACCACATTGTAAATGTATTTGGGATAAGGGCACATCTTAGTAGGAGAAGAGCTTCACATCTAAATAAATATTAAAACTCGTCTCCCACTACAGGGAAATTACACAATTGACAATGTCTATCATCTCTCGGTACTCCACTCTATCGACTAGTTTCTATTGGCAGATTGAGATTAGAAGTTTTAAATTTTAGTAATGGCATGAAAATAGATTTTGGTAAAAGCAAATATTTGTTGAAATTTGGAGGTAATTTAAAATGTTTATAATAGTTGGCACTCAAGATAATGTTGTTAGTCTATTTTGGCAGGAACTGAGCTTTAAGTATTCGTTCGACCTCCATAACAAGTCATGGTATGAAGCACCGAGTTAGGTAATAAAATAAATAAGATAGGCCAACATTATCTAATATTTGTTTTACACAAGTTAGCCAAGGATAATTACTTTTCTTTAGTTTATGATATAATATAATACACTTATATATAAGTTGAGATTGTTTCATTTA
Organism: Calliostoma canaliculatum; assembly: GCA_032361085.1. Lineage (NCBI taxonomy): Eukaryota > Metazoa > Mollusca > Gastropoda > Trochida > Calliostomatidae > Calliostoma > Calliostoma canaliculatum. Next base: position 4,843 of record JAULCD010180782.1, read on the forward strand.
TCTATTTTGGTTGGTTAACTTATGCCAAAAGGAAATTATGCGTTTAAATACTTTAAGTTTTAAGGGCTCTCTACAACGTTGGCGTCCATTTCCTTAGGCCAGCAACCATTTTCAAGAACTTAAGGTGAACTCTTTCAGTAATATCAGTGTTATCATATCCCCATGCTTCAGCGCCTTACAATAAAGTAGGTATAATCAAGGTGTCGAATGCAGCCAAAATACAGTCTAGGGGAAGATTTAAATTTCTTGCCTTCATTATTTAACAACACATTGCTTTTGTAGCATTTTCACATAATTGGACTACTCCGCTTACAAAAATCGCCTATTTCTATGCAGGTTCATTCCAAGATATGTCTAGCTGTCAACAATTTCTAAAGGCTTTTGTTCAAAAACAAATTTTAATTTTGGGTTTTTTCCTCGTCCTACCTAAAATATTATTATTTCAGTATGATTTATAATAACCTTCAATTTTCATAGTTTACAGTTTTCACTAAAGATATTAAATGTATATCGCAGTCTTTGCCGGGTGTCATTAAAGAGTACATTGTCATCAGCGAAATGAAGGATTATTAGTTTCAAACATAAAATAGCATCAGGTCTATCTTAACAGTTGATAGTGACTCCTTTGGAGTCATTTTACATTAGAAACGTTTCAATATCATTTACAAAAATAAAAAAATAAAAGCGGAGATAGGTTTCCCCCTTGTCGGACACCTGTTAAGCAGGGAAAATATCTGGATGATATCCAAATGTGGAATTACCATCGGCTGAAGAATGTTATCCCTGTATTTCTCAGTAAGTGTATCCGGAACCGTCACAAGATCCAGTTTACACCTTGAGGACATCCAACCCCATATCATCACAGAGTCACCACCACCCTGATGGTTCGGTTGGTTCTGATTTGACACAGTCTTTAGCATCATTGTTTTGGCGTGTGTTTGTATAAAACGTATGAAAACACTCTGGTGTTACCCTAACTGTCTGGTGATAACTAACATACATCCTACAATCTCGTATTCTGATTGTCCTCTATCTTTCACCTTTTGATAATATTCGCCCTGCCATAACCAAATTTCAAAGCAAAATCTGACCGTCTGTTTGAGCTATTATTGCAGCCGCCTGAAAAGTTGTGTTTCTCAAATTGCACGATTTCACATTTAAAATTGTTACATGAGGCATGCAGGACATTTGCGTGTTTTAATGATAGTTTGCATCAAAGTACCGAGAGATATTTATGCCATCAAAAATCTCTGATTGCATTTTTAACTTTGCTGCCAAAAACAACTAACACATTAAAGTTTGTGGTACTTTACTTTTTGTTCTAAGTATATATCTGGATATAAATAGATCAAAATTGTATGAGTTATGCTTTGGTAACTATAGTTAAAACAATACGTTAAACACGCTAACTTTAGTTTGGTTAGTTTTTGTTTTAGAAAGTGTTTCGATTTAAAATGTGTGTGTGTGTGTGTACACTTAAAAAAAACATATATAATGAACTGTAAATTTGCTTCTTAAATTTTTGTGTAGAACTCATTATGTAAAGTGTTCTATAAAAATGTATTTAATACATTTTGTCAATTTAGTAAATCGTTCGCTTTAGATTATGAATACAGAATTAAAAACATAAATAAATAATTAGTGATACTAAGTAACAAATCTACAAATTACAAGTCTAGTTTATCTTACATTCATCTGGAAGGTCCTTCCCTTTTACAGGAATTACTTGTGCACGTGTCTGACCCGATTTATTTTTTTCCTTTCCCGTAAACACCCCTCGTGAAAGAAGGTATTTCACCATGTCACCATGCCCATATTCACATGCCAAATGAAGCAGTGTTCTACCTATATCATCAACAGCTTTCAAGTTGCAGTGTTTAGACACAAGGAGATTCACAATGGGTCTTTGGTTTTCCAGTACAGCACTCATCACTGGGGTCCAATCAAATTGACCTTTACTCTCTATGTCGATCACATTTAAAGAGAGGATGTACTTCAACATGGCGATGCGCTTTACCATGTTGTAACTTCTGATTCTACATAGTGCATGGAGAATTGTATCACCATTAGCTTTTACTGCTGTCATGTTGCAGTGTTTTGAAACAAGGATCTTAACACTTAATTTATTGTCATGTAATGCAGCAACCATTACCGGGGTCTGTCCATCTTTATCTTTACTATCTATGTTAATTACATTAAGAGAAAGGATGCGCTTTACAATGTAGTTGTATCCCTCCATGCAAGCCATGTGAAGTATATTGTATTTTTTACGATCAAGCAGCGACAGATCACATCCTTGCTTAACAAGATAGTTGAACACGTTCAGCTGTCCATATAAAACTGCTACCATTACTGGGGTTCTGCCCCACTTTCCTCGACTGTTAATGTCCTCCACTCCCTGGGACAGGATGTACTTGACCACGTCTAGCCTCCCCTCCTCACAGGCCTCGTGTAAATTGATGCCATAGTTCCGCTGCACAAGCTCGGACTCTAAAATAAAAGTAATTTGTTTTATTTATGATAATACATAAAACAATTCTTGTGATTTTTTGGTTTTATGCTTTCATATACATCACTAGTAACTATGATCCATCAAGTGCATTCTTTAAAGGGTTTCTTTTTATATTTCAGAGTAAAGTTAAAATTATTACAGATGTGAAATATTGTATTTCCCATCTCGTTTTAACACACGCTACACTCTTATTGACAGGTATATCCTTAAAATACATTAGTTTTAACCAATAGTTGAACTTTTGGCGTGATTTTGCTTTATGAAAGGCTTCTCCAATGGTAAAGTGGTAGCATATCAACAAACAAAATCATGTCCTGTAAATTGTCAAAGGAAACATTTATAAAATATACCTCTCTAATTTTAATATGGATCAGATAATGTTTGGTGAAAATATACAATCAAGATTACGCCCTATATTGTGTAAACAATGTATTGTTACAAATAAGTATCACCAGTAACATAAACCTAATGGCACGTGCATTTCATAGCAGTAGACGAATGTGCTTTCTCATGTTAGTTGCATAAAACCATCGCATTGTCGGCATGCAATTCTTTTGTGTGAAATTTCGATAAAAGTTCACAAGTGGCATTAATAATGTCACTTAATTACAGAGAAATTAGGCAGATGTATTAGAATATTTGAAATCAACTTTGTCATCACAACGTTACGAGACTAACACACTTAATATCAACAAATCATGGTTATTATGGAACTGGCATCAAACATTTGGTACATCTGCACAATGTCAAGGCGGTGGTTATCAAAGGTCGACTACTCAGTCTCAAGATCACTTGATCATTGTTCAGGAGCAATCAGACCCTTTGGTTACAGCCTCTACCAATGTAACGACCCTATGAACACCGCGGGTAAAAAAAATCAACCCATACACTATGCAATCGTCTTCATAATCTGTATTTAACTTCATGAGGGCATGTGTTAACATCTCACTGACTGTACTGAACTCCATGAGGCATGTGTTAACATTTCAATGACTGTACTGAACTCCATGAGGACATGTGTTAACATTTCACTGACTGTACTGAACTCCATGAGGCATGTGTTAACATATCACTGACTGTACTGATCTTCATGAGGCATGTGTTAACATTTCAATGACTGTACTGAACTCCATGAGGACATGTGTTAACATCTCAATGACTGTACTGAACTCTATGAGGCATGTGTTAACATCTCAATGACTACTGAACTCCAAGAGGGCATGTGTTAACATCTCACTGACTGCACTGAACTCCAAGAGGGCATGTGTTAACATCTCACTGACTGTACTAAACTCCATGAGGACATGTGTTAACATCTCACTGACTGCACTGAACTCCATGAGGGCATGTGTTAACATCTCACTGATTACTTAACTCCACGAGGGCATGAGTCAACATCTCATTGACTGTACTAAACTCCATGAGGACATGTGTTAACATCTCACTGACTGTACTGAACTCCATGAGGGCATGTGTTAACATCTCACTGACTACTTAACTCCACGAGGGCATGTGTCAACATGTCATTGACTGTACTAAACTCCATGAGGACATGTGTTAACATATCACTGACTGTACTGAACTCCATGAGGGCATGTGTTAACATGTCACTGGCTGTACTGAACTCCATGATTGCATGTATTAACAGTTTACTGACTGTCCTGAACTTCATGAGGGCATGTGTTAACATTTCACTGATTGTACCAAACTCCAAGAGGGCATATGTTAACATCTCACTGACTGTACTGAACTTCATGAAGCAACCATAAGTTAGCACTGGGTTCGTTATTCGAATCTCGAACTTAGTTCGTTATTCGTCATTCGAATCTCAACCATAGTGTTAGCAATACATGTCTTACCGCATGTATACGCACATTGTACACACACTTACGCGTACATACTTCTTACACACATGTATACACATTTGCTTAAACATATGCATATAATTACACACATACACATATCTATAAGTGTTGGCAAGACCAGCACGTTATTCGTAATTCGAATCTCAAATCCAGCGCTACCAATGCATGTGTTACACACATGCGTACATATATTAAACACACACTTATGCGTACACATTTCTTACACACTTGTATGCACATAACTACACACATACATATGTTTATAAGTTTTGGCAAAGCCAGCATGTTATTCGTTATTAGGATATCAAACCCAGTGCTAGCAATACATGTGTACACACATTATACACACCCTTAGGCGTACACATTTCACACACACTTGTATGCACACAGTTACACAAATACGCATGTCTGTAAGTGTTTACAAACCCAGCACGTCATCCGTCATCCGAATCTCTAACCCAGTGCTAGTACTATATGTGTTACACACACGTGTAAACACATTGTACACACACTTACGCGTACACACTTTTTACACACTTGTATGCACACAATTGCACAAATACAAATATCTTTAAGTGTTTCCAAAGCCAGCACGTTATTCGTCATTCGAATCCTAAACCTAGTGCTAGCAATATATGTGTTACACACATGTGTACACACACTTTCACGTACACACTTCTTACACAATTGTATGCACACAATTACACACATACACATGTCTATAATAGTTTGCAAAGCAAGCACTTTATTTTTTATTCGAACTTCAAACCCAGTGCTACCAATACATGTGTCACACGCATGTGTTCACATAGTGTTAACACACTTATGCGTTCACACTTCTTACACATTTGTGTACACACTATTACACAGATACCCATGTTTATGAGTGTTTGCAAGTGTAGCAATATTTGTGTTACACATTTGTGTATACGCGTACATACTTTTTACACACGTGTATGCACACAATTACACACATACACATGTTTATATACGTTTGCAAACCCAGCACGTTATTCGTCATTCAAATATTGACTCTAATCGAGTCTATACATATTGTACACACATTTACACATACACACTTCTGTACACACGTGTATACACATGTGCTTACACACATAGAGGCCCACAATTACACACATACACATGAAGTTTATAAGTGTTTGAAAAGCCAGCACGTTATTCGTCATTCATATCCCAACTCCAATACTAGCAATACATGTCTTACACACATGTGTGCAAACATTGTATGTATTACGCGTATACACTTCTGCACAGTGTATACACACTTGTTTACACACAATTAAACGCATACACATGTCTACAAATGTTTGCAAAGCAAGCACGTTAATCGTCATTCGAATGTCGAACCCAGTGCTAGCACTGGGTTTGTTATTCGTCATTCAATTCTTGACTCAAGTGCTAAAAATACAAGTCTTACACACATATGTACACACATTGTACACACATTTACACGTACTCACTTCTTTATACACATGTATAAACACTTGTTTACACACATATATGCACACAATTAGACACATACACATGCCTATTAGTGTTTGCAAAGCCAGC
>JAULCD010180893.1:0-16764 GCA_032361085.1 Calliostoma canaliculatum
ACACACACACACACACACACACGCACACACACACACACACACACACACACACACACACACACACACACACACACACATACACTTTTATTAAAACAACTTGATCTGGATATCCACACGTTGAGATTGCTAAACCAGATGGCTTTTCACAAAGATGACAATATTTGCCATAAAGGGACGTATATGGATACATCGCCTTGATTTACAAGGATTAACTACAACTGTGGCCTGGCATCAACACACTTTTACTTTGAACCATGTGAGTCTCATGTTTTGTGTAATGTTATTACATTTTATGTTGTATAGCCACTTAACAGTTCAGACGATACTAAATTCCAAACACAAAAATGTTACTCAAAACACACTTTTGTGAAGAACAATTGTCAGTGTTTACAGTTCACCAAGTTTCACACAATTGTGTCGATGCTTTTTTTTTATATATATTGTTGTGTGTTGGTTGTTTTGAAACTGTACAAGGAAAAGTGAACTTGACAAACTATACATCTAAACAAAAAAGATAACATAAATCGAAAATAAAATCAAATCACCAATCGCATATATGCAAGTATGTGTGCAGTTAGTAAAGAAACGGCCAATCGTGATTGGGAAAACCAGAAATTCGTACTTGGCAAAGAAAGAAACGAATTATACACAAACGCAAAGCACCGCGTCTGATGTCCCAGTACAATCTGGTCAAATAGTTAGACTAGAGATTAACTTGACAAGATCACAAACCCAATTAATAATGTATCTACCGTCTGACCTTGTGATTCCTCACGGACCAATTATACAGTGATTTATAGTGGTGGACATGACTACCGTTTCAAAAAATAATGGAAATCTTCGACCTCCTTAATCTTTTCACCGGGCTAATATGTTTGATTTAGAAAAAGTCCAGACGATAGACACAAAAACAGAGCCAGTACTGATATGGGTGCGGTGATAGTCACTTAGCACAATACATTTAATAAACAATATGCAATAAATTGGTTTTGTGAAAAGATGCTGGTAGCATTGCCTTAGATCGGAGATCATCAGTGAACACCAAAGTTAACATAGTTTAGTTTAGTATTTTATGTGTATGTGTGTGTGTGTGTGTGTGTGTGTGTATGTGTATGTGTTTGTGTGTGTATGTGTATGTGTATTTGTGTGTGCATGTGTGTGTATATGTATGTGTATGTATGTGTATATGTGTGTATGTGTATGTGTGTATATGTGTGTATGTGTGTAGGGGTGTGTATGTGTGTGTATGTGTGTGTGTATGTGTGTGTGTATGTGAGTGTATGTGTGTGTGTGTGTGTGTGTGTGTGTATGTGTGAGTATGTATGGACGTTTGACGTTATTGATTGTCAGTATTAATTTAGTCACAACTTGTTTTTACAAACAAAACGTTAACAGTTCATATTAAATATACTCCAACATAATTACACTAATAGTGTGTGTAACAATATAAATATGTTATTTCACGCGCAAACTATAAATAAATGTATTTTCTACCCCAAATTGTGTTTTATTGTTTAGTGTAGTAATTAGACTTAAACTCATTGTGATTGTCAACTAATTATGTTTTCTTCACAATATGATTATTTAAAGTAAAAACTCGAGTTGGTGTTCAATCTAGTTATGTTGTAGTGTATGTTCTGATCCTTCTTACCACTTGCCAAGCCAACATTCATCATGTCATCTGAAGACTATTCATGTTCCCATTATATATCAGACCACCGCTAAAATTGCTTTTTTAGCAAATTATGGGTGTAATTCGCAAGTATTTATGTCAGTGTATCTACAATAATGTCATTCGTTTTGACATAATCTGCAGCCCTGTAACCTTATTGCTATAGTTCGTGTTGAAGCTCTAGACTGCGGTTATTATTATCGGGATAAATGTCCAAAAATATCGTAATTACCTCATGTTTGTGTCAGAAGTTTTGATATATGACACATACTATTGATTATACGAATGCATATTTACTAATTGAGTATTCCTGAATGTTTGAGATGTGTGAAAAGCTTACATAAAAACGTAAACGTGACAACATGAAAGTGTCTTTGAAAGATGATCAACAACTCTCCATTGATAGTAGACACGTGTTTGTCTAACATATCCCGACTGAAGGATCAGCAGGTCACAAAACTTGAAATGTACTACCACGTGTAAAGTAAAACAAATAAGTATATGTTATGTTAAGAATTACACTATCAAAATTTTATGGGTTCGAATCTGCACAGGACTCGACCCCGCAAAGTAATATAATATATTTGTTTTGTTTTTTCAGATAGTGTGAATTTACATAGAACATACAGTAATGTATTAAAGGGCATACTTGTTTTATTCATTTATTTGTGTCAAAAATCGAAAAGTTAGTAAATAGTTAGTTTAATTATTTTATACAAAGGTGACAATTAACTAGCGTTTGTTGACAGGAAATGTCCATTATTAAATATACAAGTCTTCATGTGTTAGTTTTCATTATAAACCTTTAATTTGTTGTTCATATTTTAAAGTTATCTTTCCGTAGCATTTTAGAAAGAGCATTTTAGAAGGATGGTGCTTAATCGTGATACAATACTCTGTATCGAAACGTCGCCCATAGTTAACAAAATATGTTTGTTTTCATACATCTTCACATTCTATATTTTAAAGCATTTAATTACATTAACAACGGTCATTTCTTCTTGTTCTAGCTTTCCAACATATTTCAAGGAAGACTTCACAGCCATCATCAGAACAGATCGACGATTAGGGTCACAATTTTTTCTCCTACATCGCAGATGATGAGCGGAAACGGTCAATACAGAACAGTCTGATGCATGTGTAGCCACTGTAGGCTTGAAATATGACACACATTATGTGAGTGGACGTGTTACTTATATTGTGACGAACCTTTATGAATGATGAACGTTTTTATTTCAATATAGCTACTGTCCGTGTGTATTATTTAGTATCAATATGCCAACATATTTGACCAACATAAAAAAAAATGTTAAAAACTCTTGATTTATTAGGATTTTTAAACTTAAAACATTGATTAAATTTTAATATTAACTTTATATTTTTAAGAGTTTATTTTTTTATTTAACCTGCGTAAAATTTATGAACGGTGTTGATTGTATATGGACCACAACATTTGTTTAATGTAAAGCTTTTGGAAACATGACCTATTATTTTTAACGCGTCAGTAACATAACTTGAACTGGGAAAAGTATACATCTTAGGCATAAATATGGCATCAAACAAACAACGGTGATAATTGTCAAGAAAACTCGATTTTTGCAATACAAAAGGTTCATTATTGTTATGTGCTACTTTTTACGATGTCAACTTAAAGGAAAATATACGTCTGTGGGGCATATTCATCATTGGTACTACCCGCAAATACGTCATTGCACCTAGTCAACTTCTTTGTTGCTGATAGACATTGCAGTGCATGGGCAGACAGGGTGTCAATAAACAATGTCAGATCAAACGTTACTTAATCGACGTTAGGAAAGTCATGCCATCATATCTTTAGCGAAGTATCAGAGGTTCTTTGATGTACAAAAAGATCTGATTTAATTGCAAACAGCTCACCTAGTATGTGTTTTCTTTATTATCTGAGTATCAGCTTATGTCTTGCATAAGACTTTCTTATTTTCAAAGTGTCGACTTGTGTCTTGCATAAGACTTTCTTTTTTGTCAAAGTGTCTTCTTGTGTCTTGCATGACTTTTAATAGTATTGATATGTTTAAAAGTAACGGTTATTAAATGTGTGTTTGGTGTAAGGTCCTTAACTACAGGGAACAAAGAAAGGATACATTTTAAAGAAGCAACATATCCCTAGACATTTTGTCAGAAATGGCTTCCAAAAATGGTGGTATCACTATACAAACTGTATATAAATTATTCAGCGGATTTCACTTGGTTTGATGAGATTTCCAGTGCAGAAATGCTGAATACTGTACAGTTGTCGGTTAACTTCATTGTGGTTTAAAAGTGATTTGTGTTTTGTGTTATTGTATATTTTTGTTTTTATTTTTGAAGAATGTAAAGAGTAAACACGTGAACAGTGAGAAATTGAGATACAAGTTAGGACATCCCAGCCTTATGATAGAACTGGGACCATAACAGCAGTGTATGGCTCCAGCAAGGGCGAATTAAGAACATTGCGTGACAACTTTATTTTATTTTATAGGTTCTTCTTTCATTTCAGGTCCAATTTTTATTAAAATATGCTTGCTACAAATGCAAGTACTTTAAACGTTCACCCACATCAGTGTAAATGATCAAAGTTAGGTTATCAAGCTTTGGTAAAAATGTCTTGTCAATCGACACTATTTGTAAATAAAAACTACCGCCCAATTGCCAGGTGTATTGTTCAAGAAGTGTTGCCAGTCTACGAACGACTTCAGTGTCAAAATCTGATCCATTACCTCTGAATAAAAAAGGGATATTCGCTGATGGACACAACTGTTTTGCCTCTGGCTACGAGCAGCTAGTAATGGGATCCTTGTTTGTGAATGGTTTAAGCGTTTGATTGCTAAGACGCTGAAAGTGTGAGTAGGAAAATCAGATGTGTTTTATCCACAAAATGTGACAGAATTGTGACCAGTGCAGAACATGTAATTAGCAATGGCATGTACATGTGCACTTGAGTTGCTATGGTACAATGCTTCATCAATTATTTCATATCGCACTGGACAGTACATATAGTGTGTTTGACTTGATATTTATATGTCTGATTACTTGACAAATCAACTGTCTTCTATACCCCGTGTCTCAAAGCGATCTCAGGCTAAGTTGATTGTAAATGATTTTTGAAACTGTGCCCTGCTTACAACTGTCGTAGCGCAGACCTTGAAATGGCACTGGTTTGATAACTATGTCTGCGCTACGACAGTCGTAAGTCAATGCTATAGTATAACACTTACAATCAACTTAATAATAATAGACCGCGCGATAAAATCACTTTTGTTGATTACGTGAAATGTCCACCCCGCGATTTATTATGCTTTTACAGTATCGGATTTTGTCTCTGGAAAAACGATATCACTGTATGAACTGTATCATGGTCTGACGCAAGGTTAAGTAAGTCGTGCTTGATGCATCATTTCAGAACGAGACAGGTACTAATTACAGTATCAGACATAACTGCACCTGTTTTAAACCACATGTTTCACTTGATAACAGTAATATTTTAACCTGAGTACGAAGACAACTAAAAAAATCATTCCGCACAAGTGACACCACCTAATACATCAGCTCCAGACAATAATCCACGTTGCAGATGAACACACCCGTCGTGCTTCAAGATGTGTAAGTAGATCAAGCAGCTGATACCAGCTTCAATGATCTTACCATGCTATTACATCCCCATCAACAAGTCCACGACTCCCAACCTTAAGGTAACTAACTTCCATGCACAATCATGCTTGTACAATACAAAGGGTATGTTGATTGACATCAATGTAGTGTGGACATCCTGGCCCCCGTTTCACAAAGACGTCATAACTGTACGACGTCGTAAACCATTTCATTGGGTTAATGAATTTAGTCTACAAATGCAAAAAAATAAATAATTGTAACATGTGCACTTTCCAACGATTTTTTTTCTTCAGAAAATGTACAGTTTACAATCATTTGTTGCATTTGAAAACCAAATACATTAAGTAATTGACATGGTTTGCGTAATCGAAAATTTATGACAACGAGGCCCAGGATGGGAGTTTACAAAATAACTGTTGTATATTTACAAAGTAGTAAATAACGTGACAGTACTATTTTTATTGGTAGGCATTCTCCAATATAAATAGCAACAAACTAAATAAAAATGTATGGATGACTAAAGTGCGATATTTCATATAACTCTAAATACTCAAAACAACTGAAGTGAAGAGTAGGGGGAAATAGTTAAGTGTATATTCATTTTGGATAAGCGCACTTAAGAAATGTAGATGTGTTGAAATGCACCGTGTTAAATGTCAACAATAACAGAACATACATGGATTTGTTGAGGTATAACATGTGTCACAAGATGTCTCTAATCTGTGGTTGTAACAATAGTTTAAAAACAGTGTATCGCTTACCTAAGCTAAACTTAAAAATATATTTAAAAAACATACTCTATGTACATTGTTTAAGCCAATGTAAACAACAGATAAAAACAACAGACGACAAAGGTCAAAATACAAATCAATGAAAACGAGTGGAAATATGTCTAGATAAAAATATATAACGTGTTCCATCCATTCAGTAGGATTCTTAACAGAGAACCTCCGATTAAAGACGTTGCTTAACTTAATGTAGTTCTTCATTTGGAATGAAACCAGTTGTCCTAAAGACAGCTTCAATGTCCCACTAAGTCCGTAAGAATATGTTGTGGCAGTGGGCGCACTTGACCCCACCGTCCTACGCAGCAACTGCTGCTGCATCTCAAACTAAAACTAACCCTGTACGTCTGACCAAGTATACCTAGTTGACAGGCCCACAACATCAAACTTACTTTCCACGAGTGAAGACAAATTGAGTAAAAGCAAAGTGTTGGAAGAAACACTGCCACCTAGATGCATCCACCAAGAACTCTTCTTAACCTAATCCCTAATAATCGGAATCAGAAAAGATCAAAGCCAAGGTCAATAAACCAGTACCACACAGGGTCCCTAAAGGCTAAAGTGACCCTGTTAACCTAGCCAACACGTTTGAGATGATGCTGTTGATTATCCCCCACTGTCAGGCTCTCGACCTCACTCACCAAAATGACAACATGGGTATCCAACACAAATAGGAGGACCCTACAGGATCACTCCCATTCCCCTACGAAACTGTTTACACTAATGATTGATGCATTTTGATATATTATCATCATTTTAGCCTCATTGAATTGCCTTTGATTTCATGCAACTTTTAACGAAATTGATCTATTAGCTCAAAATTGTAATCCTACTGATTTATGTTCCCAGGGGTCACATTTGATGGCATATGTTAACATATCATTAAGGAAGTTTACTATGTTAATGCATTTTCAAACAAACCTGACCGAGTTAAAGGAGGTTGATCCATAATGGTCAGGCAAGACATTGTACATAGTCAAGTTCTTAAGGAAATAAACTTCAAGCTGTAACATAAGTATATTATCTGTTCTGATATTGAGTTTAAACATCAACAATTGTCTTGTCCTAAATAATTTACTAATAGCTCACTCTTTGTTGACTATTTTGGTATTGCGTGCTGGGGTCAAATGTGTCAAAAACTGCCTTAAAATAGAAGTGGTCGTCGCAAAATGGCTTTAAAAATTCAAAATCTAAAACATACAGCATGCTCTTTTGCAACAAACATAAAATATGTAGCATGATCAAAACCTGTTGCTCAAAACACCACAACAAGTTGTGCCTAGAGCCAAGTACCTCCGCATTATTTTTGACAACAATATTTATGTGTGGCGGGTGATACTAGTAAGGCAGGACATGCTTACTATTCACGAACATCAGATGCATCACTGCATTTCAGTGACCCATGCATACAACGTTTATGTTATAGTTGTTGCTATATCCAATGAAACATGTCTTGATTGATTATGGATTTTGATCATGTTTTTGTGTTAGTGTTTTATAGTGTATTCAAACTTTCCAAAAAATATTGCAAGTGGATGTCAGTTTAACAAATACAAGGGTATGCCAGGAATACTTTTTTGTCCATTAGATAAAACATTCATGTTACTCCTAAATTAGCAAGTATGTGATTATCTTTAAAAGTGAAATATGAAAATTTTTGTCATGACATGTCATCAATAATGCAGCTAGATGTGTGTGCCTTGGCAACATGATTGACACAATACACACTAGTAAAATCCACAATGACTGGCTAACTTATTTGATGGGCATTTTCTGGAAGTTAGTGTGATGAACAATGGAGGTATCTATGAATATCAACTTCTTTATTGTAATTTTCTGCGACATTTCGGTGTTGATACTAACACCATTTTCAAGCAAGTGATATACAGACACTATAAGGTACAGGTTATATACACATTACATAATTGATGTACAATAGTGAGAAACATGAGTTAATGTGTACACAAGAGCCAAGGTTGATATGTAAAGTATGTATTGGCAATGCTAATTAGATTAATTAGATTGGCAATACATAATTGACCTGTAGGAACTGTAATGTTATGGTTCTTTAAAATTCAGTTACAACTGCACCAGTACCAAACCACGCCATCTTAAAACCGTTCCCATAGATGAACAGATTATTGATCCACATACGGTTTTCCATCATTCTGCTATATTTATACACATGACACAAAACAGGTCTGCTATTTATTATTTTGTGTACATCAGCAAGCAACTGTTCTTAACATAATGACTCAAAAGTTTGATTTATTTGCAGATGCACAGAAGCCAAAAATTAACCTAATTAATGTGCATTCATACTTTCAAACAGACACATATACACACATATTTCCATTTGCATATACTTACATATACACAGATACACAAATACACAGGTGATTCTATCCATATGGTTACTTCCTAACACCATCAAGTTTACTTCTTCAAAAAACATATTCTCATATTAATTATTCACAACAACTTGTTGAAAAAAGCGAAAACGAAAATTATTCACATTTAGATTGTCTTGTAATTTATTCCTCAAACACTGGATACAAGTACATAACATAAACAGTTCCAATTAACATACATATCCACGTCTATCATCTGGGACACTGGATAAATAATGTTAACAGACATACATATCCACGTCCACCATCCGTGTAGTATGTGTTGAAACATTCCACATAAGTTAACAGGTTCAGTTTCCAGATGTAAAACTGTTCGTAACAGTTTCTAAGGACAAGCAACATTTGTAAAGTATGCATTGTTCTATTTTAACCAGATACACACACTATACAAAAATATAACTGACAAATGCACTATTTCATAACTTGTCCTGTACCCACTTCTCATGTACACTATCGTTGTTTTTTTATCACTCATGTACTGCTATTTATTGTCACATTTTGTCTTTACAACTCGAAAACACATCACTTGTATGCACAAATTCGAGGACGACTTGTGGTATGCTTATTACAATGCGTGCTCAATGAAGCTTAAACGTACTTCTATGTCACCTACGTGATGCTTATTGTTTTATTTTAAATGTATCCACTTTCCTTTCTGCAATAATATTGTCTTTATTTATGTTTTTGTTTGTTTTCGTACTTTATATATTGAATATTGTCGTTATTTGTTTTAAAAAAAAACCCACCTAGCTTTAAAAGACTCTGACAGACATTATAATGCCACCATTTTTCCTGCTGTTGTTTTGTTTAATGCTGGGCACGCTTGTGTTTCTACGATATGTTTTAATATTTCCCTTGTCTCTTTACCATATTTATTTTGTCGTCCTCCATAGTAATCCTCCATTTGCCCGAAATATACACATAGTCCCACTGTTCACAGCATAAAAGTAAAATAGTTTTAAAACATGTTAAAATGCATTAAATAACAATGTTATTTTTTCTCTGTAGCATAAAAGACAAATAACTGCGATAGCACCCTATTGAAGCACCCCATTAAAACACAGTGTGTAAAATTACAAAAAATACATTTAAACGTTAATTCATCAGTTATTTCACAAGCTACATGTTGTTAATAGTATGCACGCCCTCACAGTGTGTTAATGGAAGCCATGACACGTCTCATCCTGAGTGTTGTTGCTTTTGTTTTTGCCGATCAAGATGTTTTATGAGTGACGTATCAGAACATATGCTGGCCTCAGGAGAACATGGACATGCATTGTTCAAGTGGAGAAGCGTTCCGTATTGCTGTTGTTACAGGTAAGACAGGGCAATAATTTGTAAAATGACATGACTGTACATCTTGGTATTCAAGTTGCCTTGGAGGATGACAAATCTTGTTCTTTGATCACCACATATACCGCTCTGTACCACTGCACCCCATTTAACAAAAATATGAACTTCTGCAATACAGTTCGGCGTCAAGCTCGTCTAGGTGGTGCACACAAACGCTGTCATCATTACTAAACAAGTTGTATCAACACCCATCCATAAACATGACCCTTTCGCAGTCACGATACTGTCACCATCTTTGCCCATTGCAACCGACGTTGCATTGTTTTTGGGTCAATGCTATCCCGATACAAGAGACGGTAATCCTTAATACTGGCAGTCACCATAACACGGTACGTCGGCTGATTCATCTTCGTCACAAACTGGTTGCATATGTGTACAATATTGAATTAGCGGTATTCCTGTGAACTCCCTGACCATGGTCAGTCCTGTTGGTTGATGTCATTGAAACAGTCTGCTGATTGTTGCTCAGGTACAGCCAATGGTTCGAGCGATGTCTCTTGGAGTAGCACCTATCTATGCTGCACCAAAAGCTATCTCTATGTAATCTTGCATTTTTTAGTGTGTTTTTTGTTTCTATGTATATCTCCTCTACAGGATCGCAGTATTTATACACCCCAAGTCCACATGCAATTTTTCAGAATTACGAACACATTGTTTTGTAATTTTTCATAACACCTCAGATAGACACCCGCGTGTAATTTGTTGGTGCATTTAGATACCAGTATTTACCCAGATAATTTATTTGTGTTGCCAGTTGTAAAGTCAGGGAACATTTTTCAGGCTACCTAATGTTCCAACAGAATATTACCTTAACAAAGTAACTATGAAACCATTACATTCAAAATGATTAATTAACAACGAACATGGTTCTGCAATTGCTTTGTTGTCTAAGTTATTTTTAGTTTGAAAAATTAGATACTCAGACTCATACAACTAGATTGTATATGAATACCCAATTTATTGTTCTATACATCTGTAAATATAATATGCAAGTTCTCTTCTCTCGTTTGAAATATAAAAACCGCTGCCAAAGCCTGGAGTACTTTCTACAAAATGATAAATGCATTTTTGGTTTACAGAGACATTTTCAATAAATTAACTGCAATAATATTTTAGATTATCTTAAAACCTGCTTTTAAATCCGTATTTTGTAGTACTACACTGTTTGGAACAAGTTAGGAATACACTATTTAACCTGATGTATATGTTTGCTTCATTTCGATGACATATCTTAACAAATCAACTTTGATAAGCATATTGTTTGTCTTCAAACTAGCTTTTAACTCCGTCTTTTGTAACAATACCCCGTCTGACTAAGTTTAAAAAATGATCTCAATCTTGTTTGGTTTGATTGGGTTACCTGTTTAACAAAGACGTCATAACTTTACGAAGTCCTAAACCATATCACTGGGTTAATAAATTTGGTCTTCAAATGCCAAAACATGGTTGTAAACTGTGCAAGTTTTTGGGGGAAAGTGCACACTTCACAAAAGAATGTGGCATTTGTTAACCAAATCCATGAACCTAGTGACATGGTTAAGGACGTTGTAAAGTTATGACGTCTTTGTAAAACGGGAGCCAGATAACTTTGTTTTTTTAACTTCATTTGCATACTATCTATATGCAGCACAACACCACTAGCCATTAACCATATTCTCATTTAATACAATTTCCATCAGCACCAGACACACAGACGAGTACAGAATGTATGTTAATTGTGTTGCTAGTACATGGTTTGGTCCTCGTGTCTGAATGGACATGCATGAAACATAACCACGTGTTTTACAAGACAGGTTGTGTAGGGCTATATTGCAGGGCCCCGTTCCTAAAACCGATATTAGGCTAAGTTGATCGTAATGAACGTTTTAAATACTGTCCTGTGAAGTTGCTTCGTATCGTAGGCTTACTACTGTCGTAGAGCAGAGATAGATTTGGAGCCGGTGCCGAATGGCACCGGTTCCAAAGCGATATCTGTGCTACGACAGTCTTAAACCAATGTTATACTTTAGCACTTTTGATCAACTAAGCTGAAATCGCTTTGAGGAACGGGGCCCAGAACAGTTGATTAAATACAATAATAAAATCGTTCCTGCCAGTGCAATGTTCAAATAAAATATGATTTCTATTGCTATGTTCATTTTGTTTAAACTCCAATTTTTCGTTCTTCTTAGAAAAAAATACATTTCTATGTTTCTGAGATGAGTAAATATAATATGCAGGTTCTCATCTATCTTCTGTTATACAAGATCAGCTGGCAAAGTCTTAGTTATTTTCTTACAATATGGTTAATGTATTTCTCGTTCAATGAGACATTTTCATTTAATCAACTGATATAATATTTTCGAACAATCTTCAATGACGTCATATCCTTATACAACACAGCGCCACCAGATATTAACCACTTTATCATTACAAGATAATTCCCATCAGCACAAGACATACGGAACGGTTTGTACTAAATGTATGTTTATTTTGTTGCCATGTGGTTCTCATATCTGAATGAACATGTGTAGACCATAAACATATGTTTTGTTTTAAGACAGGTTATGTAGAACTATATTTCAATGTTTGTCCTTAAAGTCGATAATACAACGGTATT
Source organism: Calliostoma canaliculatum (assembly GCA_032361085.1). Taxonomy (NCBI): domain Eukaryota; kingdom Metazoa; phylum Mollusca; class Gastropoda; order Trochida; family Calliostomatidae; genus Calliostoma; species Calliostoma canaliculatum. The sequence continues at coordinate 12,448 of JAULCD010180893.1, forward strand.
TATTAGTGCTTTGTTCAGATGAAATAGGTTTAATTTGTTTAAATCCCCATTTGTCTCAGATACCTTGATCACAATCTTTGAAATATGTATACATTTCTGTAGATATTTAAACATGATTTGCGAGTTCTCTACTGTTTTCTGCACAAAACTAGTTTTGTAAAGGTAGTAGTCTGCAATCAAAATAACATTTTATGCTATAACGAGTTGACATTTAAAAAAAAAAGAAGGCTTTAACAGGTTTTTGTTTAGTGTCTAGATACTTTTTTTACTACATGATTAACAGCGAGGTGACACACATGATACTTATCTTTAAATTAGATAAATTAGACAAGTGTGACCAATATAGCATCATCAAAAGATGACAGCGTCGTGTCTAGATACATGTACTCATGGTTGCTCCAAGGGATGCGACTATCAAACTATCAAAGAGCCTAGTTTTCATTTTAACGCGTGTGCTTTTGTTGCATTTTAGTATTGGCGGTTATTTATCGTTTTTATGTACACAGAATATTTAAGCCTGGATTCAAATTTTATGATTCTTAATATAATTCGAGTACTGGATGTTTTGTTTAACACAACTCAACAATCATAATAAAATAAACCTGAAAGGCGTGAAAAAACGCATTTTTAGATTTATGCTTAACAAGTTTGGTATTTGTTCAAGGGGTGCTCACTTCCTATCCATGATGTAATGTTTACAGATGCTACTTGTTTCATTATCAGTATCCCATGCATGTAGCTTTCAAACATAAATCTTCTTTGATTGAACATAATTTAGTTTTGACAGATAATACACACTTATGTAATATTAAGGCTTTAAGTTGGATTTGTTGACGTTTATCATCATCAGCTGATGAAGACAGTGGGTCACGCCAGCAAATTCATGATGCGCGAAGCGCTTTATGGTCAAATTTGCTCGCCACTGTCTTCATCAGCTGATGAATGTCAACAAATCCAACTTCAATTGTTATATTGACAGTCAATATTTAATTAAAAAAATACACTCGTTTACATGTGAAACGTTTAATCATTTAAACGAGATTTTTTACGCGGACGGTTACGTGAGGAATTACGTCATACGTCTAGAAATTCTATTGTGAGTTATTTCACTTGGATCAGGAACAAAATGGCCGCAACAACATTCATTCACTTGAGCAAGTTACATCCAGTAAAGTTAAAGTTAGAAATAACTACAAGAGCAAGTGAAAGTAAGAATTGTTGAAACTTAGCGTTTTGTGAACTGTGGTAGTGTGTTTTAGTCATATTTTGGCAATAGGAAGTTTTAGGCATAGGGTTTCTACCTGAGGCGAAGTTGACTAATTTACCGTGACAATGCAATGTTTAACCATTTTTGTGTGATGAATAGAACTATATATGTTATAATTTGTTGCTTGACAGTAGATCACATCTCTAAAAATAACGATTGTCTAAGTATAGATTCGATTAAAACTTATATTTGTATTGTTTTAGCCGATAGATTGTTTGTGATTGTGCCAAAGTAATTCGGTATTTCTTCGCTCACCTTTATGACGTACTGAAATTATATTTTTATCACATGGATCAACTGACATTCATCAGGAAATGAACGACAGTAGGAATGGTAGTATTCATCCAGAGGAGGCCACTCGCTATTGTCAATGTATACTCACAAATGCACACACTATGGTCATGAAAGACTAAAATACAAAAACACATTTGTTTGTTATTATTGTTATTTGTATTGGGTTTCCAGAAGACAAGTAATGTGGTTATACACAAATACGAGTTAGGTCTTACACAAGAAAAGAAATGAAGCTGCTATTAATGTTCATGTACTCAACATTTTTTTTAAAAATATCAATTTGTAAAACTTATGTAGAAATCTTACAAATACGAAATATTTAATATATTGCAATGTTTCCTTGTTTATTAGTGTACAGTAGCACACTGTGTAAAAAAGGAGGGTGGGGTTTGCACATATGGATGTAGTATTTTTACATTTCGAAGAAAGTTAGGTTGCAAACAGATTATAATAACCACAGGTGTAAATCAGACTGCAAAGTGTTTAGTGCTGCAATAGTTCTTGTTTTAATCCTTGTCTGACTTACTGTCTGATAATGTCTAGACTGGCGACTGGATATCTATTTTCTCTCCTGCAAGACCGCAACATCAGTAAATGAGAGAATGAGCTACCTTAGGGCTATATTAAAGGCATTATCAGCGAGGAAGTTTACGTATTTAGAGGTTTAATAATAATTGGACTTTTAAAGATTTAGATAAAATTAACTATAAAGAGGTTGGAAATTAGAATTTAAAGGTATTTAAGTTTAACATTTAGATATTTAACAAAGCTACGAACATTCTTAAACTATATACAACTGTTTTTTTTTGTTGTTTTTGTTGAACCATTAACGTGGCTAAATAGATGATTTATACATGGTAATAAAGATAAATGCTTTTTGATTCGACCAGTGCCTAAACATAACAAAAATAATGTGTTTAAATATGAGTGGACAATCTGTTTGATTGGCATTTTTAGAAGTGGAATGGAAATGAGGAGAAACTTGCATATGGATACACACTTCTTTATTTAACAATGTGCTACGTATCGGTATAGTTTCTTATACCGTTGTCAAGCATAATGATGGCAAACATGACAAGATGTACATACATAGTAATGTTGATTGGTTAATAACGATGTGTTTACATGATAAATTATGAGATCTAGTTCTCATAATTTATCATGTAAACACAATAAAGAAGTGTGTATCCATATGCAAGTTTCTCCTCAGATGTTAACCCTTTCAGTGCTGAATTTACTAAAGTATGACGGAAAGTGTGACAAACTTGTGCTGTTCAAAACCTACCCGATATTTACAGGAGCTCTTTGAAACAAATTGCCTTAGGATAGATTTTCAACAAACTGGACATTTTACACAGAAATTTCTAAATCGAAGTGCATTGCGGTTTTATTTCAGATTTTTCATGAATGGATTCCTTCCCGTTGGGTTTGAGTTCGCTGCCGAGTTGACCTTCCCTGAACCCGAGGGAACGTCATCCGGACTCCTCAACGCTTCTGCGCAGGTAATCAGCTTCTTATTCTAAAGAACGGGCATTACCTGGTAATTTCACTTATGTAAAAATAGCATGAATGCAGAAATAAAACGTCTATATTTAATATCGTTTGTGATAGATAATGCTGTTTATGATCCAAATGCAAAACTCGTTATGAGATCGTGTTTCTTTTTACAGCGCACTTTGTACAGCGACTTCTTGTTTATTTGTAAAAAAATTCGTTGGAAAATTACAGGTAACAACAATTTTGGCGTTTGTAAACCAAATGTATAAGCTTAGTTCTCTAACCTTTGCTCCACCAGATATTCGGCGTTATTTTTATTCTGGCTCTGCGGACCATGATGAACAAACTGAGTATTCTAGGAGCCACCATCACTATATCAGGAGTGCTGTTAGTCGGAGCAATACTCACAGGTGAGGTTAGGAGTGGGACTTTCAGAGTGGCAACATCTCTCATTGTTTTTCTCACTTACTCACTCTCGTTCTGTCTCGTTCGTTCTCTCATTCTAAACCATTTTCTTTCAACTTAACTCCTTTTATCTCTTTCTTGCATTTTCTCTCTTTCTTTTATACTATCTTCCTTAATCTCATTCTAACTCCTTTTAATTCTTTCTCTTATTTATCTCTTTCTCTCGTTCTAACTCCTTTTCTCTTTCTTTCATTCTACCTTTTTCATTTTTACTCTCATTCTATCTTTTTCCTAACATTCTCACTTTCTCTCATTCTCTCTCACACTCCCACTCATTCTCGCTCTCTCGCTCTCTCGCTCTCTCGCTCTCTGTCTCTTATGCTAACTTATGTAACTCTATGTTGAAGATCATTTGTTTGTCCGATATGTGTAAGTTTGCAGTGTTCACATGAAATGACCTGTTTTTTATATGAAATTTTTGTTGTCCACCCAGCATTTATCCGGGCGGACTACAGACGTCTGGCGGCGGGAGGCGAGAAGAAGGTATTGTTCGTGGTGCTTCTCAACCTGGTCGAATTCCAACGACCTAATAGACCATACTTCGGGCCCTGTTCCGCAAAGCAATCTTAGGCTTAAGTGCTAAAATATAACACTGGCTTACAACTGTCGTAGCGCAAAGATCGCTTTGGAACCGGTGCCATTCGGCACCGGTTCCAAATCGATTTTTTCGCTACGACAATCGGAAGTCTATGATAAGAAACAACTCCACAGGACAATGTTTTCAAAATCACTTATATCAAAATCACCTTAACACTAAGATCGCTTTGCGGAACGAAGCCCTGGCTAATGTTGTT
>JAULCD010180894.1:0-10790 GCA_032361085.1 Calliostoma canaliculatum
ATAACGAGCAAAAGCACTTATGTGAGCACTGCCTGCACGGCTACACCAGGGAGGCCCATAAGTCAGGATGTCGTGAGATAGGACAAACCGCTGTGAGGGTGGAGATGCCAGAAGAGGGTAAGAACAAGCTGGCCTTTCAGAATTATCCTAAGCAGCTGCAACCCACCTACATCATCTACGCCGATTTTGAGGCTCCTACTACGAAGATTGAGGGCCCAGAACTGGAACCGACAAGAAGCAACACCACGAGGCCGGCAGTTACTGCTACATCGTGTTGCGATGCGATAGGTGGACGGGGCCGCCAGTCGAATACCATGGTCCTAATGCAGTAGAGCATTTGCTTAAGAGGAGCATAAGATCATGATGATATTAGCCTATCCAAAGGTCAAAAGAATGACATAACAGGACAGGCAGGCCTACAACACAGAAACGGCCTGTCACATCTGTGAAAAGCCACTCGAGGGAGACTCTGTGCGCGACCACTGCCACATAATGGGAAAGCACAGTAACGCCTGCAACCTGAAGCTGGGACTGAGTCCAAAAACAACCGCAGTTCCCGTGGTCTTCCACAACCTGCGAGGCTATGACTCCCATTTTTTTATCCAGGCCATTGGTAAGGTGGATAGACACATCTCTTGCATCCCTAACAACACGAAAAAGTACATCTCCTTCTCTCTGGGGCAGCTCCACTTTATCGACAGACACAGTTTCTGCTAGCATCTCTCAATAAGCTGGTAGCAGCCAACCCTTCAGAGGCTTTCCAAATTACGAGCAAGCATGAATCAAACGAGCAGAGACGATATCTCTTAATGCGAAAAGGTATATATCCCTATGAATACATGGATACCTGGGCACAATTCGCGAAATGCAATCTACCTCGAAAGGATGACTTTTACAGCAAACTTTCAGACATGCACATCAGCAATGATGACTACACCCACGCACAAAAAGTCTGGAAGATTTTTAACTGTGCAAGCCTTGGAGACTACCGCGATCTTGACAATCGAACTGATGTCCTCCTTCTAGCAAATGTCTTCGAAAGATGTGCCTAAGGCAATACGGTCTAGATCTTGTGCACTATTACACCTTTCATGTGATACCCTGCTCAAGAAGACGAAGATGGAACTCGAGTTACTCACAAACTACAACCAGCACCTCTTCATCGAGAAGGGGTTGCGCAGAGGAATCTCCATGGTCTCGAAGCATCACTTTTGGGCCAACAATCCAATGGTTGAAGGCTATGACCCGGAAAAACCCAACAGCCACATTCTCTACCTTGACGCCAAAAATCTGCATGGATGGGCCATGAGTCAAGGACCATTACCAACAGGCGGCTTCCAGTGGGTGGAAAACTGTGATGACATTGCAGAGTATCCGGGGGACAGCCCAGTGGGTTATATCATGAAAGCGTATCTGGAGTACCCATAAGGAGCTGCATGAGGCACACAACTCCTACCCACTGGCTCGAGAGTGCATGGTGGTCCCGAAGGAGTGGATGTCAAAATACCAGCACAATTTCCTCGGGGAACCGAGATTAAGAAGTTTGTACCTAACCTCCACAAAAAGGACCACTATGTCCTGAACTACCACTATTTACAACTTAACCTATCACTAGGAATGCGCCTGAAAAATACCATAGAATCCTGAAATGTAATAAAAGCCCTTGAATCGAAGCCTGCGTCTGTATGAACACAGAGCTTTGAAAGAAGGCCACCAGCGACTTTGAAAAAGACCTGTATAAGCTCATGAACAATTGGTCTTTGGCAAAACTATGGAAAACCTCCGCAAGTGGGTGGATGTGAAACTTGTATGAAAAAATGAGAAAGATAAGCTGCACCATTTGATACCAAGACGGGCGTTTGCCCGAGCCAACATATTCGATGATGATCTTGCCGCCATCCAGGTCCATAAGAGCCACCTGGTTCTCAAACGACCTGTTTATGTTGGGATGAGCATCCTCAATCTCTCCAACACTTGATGTACGACGTCTATTACAACGAGTTAAAATCCAAGTACAGAGAGCACTGTGAACTTATTTACACCAAAACAGACAGTCTGCCCCTGAAAATCCAGACAGAGGATGTGTACGATAATATAGCCAGGCATGCAGCCTTGTATGATACATCTGACTACCCAAAAGACCACCCACTGCACAGCATGGTGAACGAAACAGTGCTGGGTGTCTAATAGCTGATTACATCGGTTTGCGCCCCAAGATGTATTCTATCCTCGAGGCAGAAAGCCAAAGGCGTGAAAAAGAATGTCGTAAAAAATCGCATTTGGCACGAGCAGAACAAAGCGGCTCTCTTAGAAAAGCAGACGTTCCACCATGGAATGAATGTCTTGCGATCAGAGCATCATCGCTTCTAAGGGCAGCACCTGAATAATGTATTGCTTTCACCCTTCGACTCCAAGCATTGGATATAAAAAAAGGAATAGACACGCTGGCCTTTGGACACATACATAATAGATAATAAATTGGTATGTAATAAAAATGGAGAAAGTGTAATATAGCCCCCGCTGATATGGAAAAGGTGTCACTGCAATCAAAAAGCTCGCCATAGCCGCCAAGGTGTTGAAAGAGACTAGTTAATGAAGCAGGCCATATGGCAATTTACCAGATCCAAAATATATTCCAAGTCAAAAATTGAATGTACCTGGTCCTAACGATGCTCATCAGGCAGACCTTCTATTTTTCCCACACGACAGGGTAAGACGTAAAACATATAAATATGACTTAAATGCAGTAGATTGGGCCAGTTGTTACAAAGAAGTCAAACATTAATGACGAAAAATTCAACTGAGGTGGCAAAGGCACTGCTGGGTATTTATGAAAGCATCCCTCTGAAATGGTCGAAAGTACTTCAAGTAAATCCTGGATGCGAATTCATGGGGTCTGTATCCACACTACTGGTGAAAAAGACGCCCATAGAGGTCAAGCCATTGCTGAGAGTACCTATTTGGTCATCAGTATGCGGTTGAAATGAAAATAGTGAACAAGTCTAGATCAACGATGTGGGTAGTACGATTACCAGCCGTTATATCAGCTTTAAACTACAAAGTAACTAGACTGATTGGCAAGAAACCCGTCGATGCTATCCGAATTAAATTGGTATCCGCCGAAGCTGCAGCACCCAGAAAAAACTTGAAAAAAAACTATCCACCGATGTTAGTGTAATATATTTATATCAGCCTAGCAAGCTCAAGGGAGGACAGACGTATCGAGCAACAGATCCAATATGGTCTCTTAAAATGTACAGCATAACTCAAGCTGTTATGAAAGAAGGGTAGCCTGTTTTATAATAATTACAGGATGGTCCGCGAAGAGAATGTGTGAACTACTACTTATAGTTCCCCATGACACAGTTTAAAGAAACTTGTACACAACAAGACCTGTCACACCTAAACCAAGAACAATAAATGTTATTTCTCGGTCATTCTGCAATTTGGATGGAACATAATAGTCAGACAGCTATGGCCTTTTCTCGAATGATGGTAACTGTTTTCCCATGACTAAACTGTATTTGCGGATTGAAGCATCGACGTCTTGGAAGGTACTCTTGGCAGGTCCTTGTCTCTATAGTTCTTCATTAATCCAACCAATACGCCGACTTCATCTTCGTGACCATTTAATTTGCGCGGCTTGTAACCCTTCTTTAGCGTTATCATGGCATTTTTATTCTTCCTACGTGTTCCCTTTGCCCAGAGTGCTAAATAAATAGTTGAACCAAGAAAAGGCCAACGCGTTAACGATAGCCCCACCAACCAACATAACAACGGCTAATGCCATAATGATAACATTGCTTCACTTTACTTCAATATGTCGACGGGGATGACTCCTTGTTTAGTAAACATATTTTGGTGGCCATGGCTAGACCGAGGTCCAGCACTTCCATTCCTGTATCATAGGCTGAGAAGTCCAACCTAAGCGTTTCTCCTTTGGTAACCATCCTGCCTAGTCTAGCATAACCAATAGCAAGGCCAGTTAAAACTGCTAAATGATAAACAACGTTGAATAGAGCTTTCTCATCATTAGCTGGAGACGACTTAGGTACAGCATACGATGTGGATCAATTCTATCAGATTTTAGACTTGGTGAATCAACCTTCAATTGGGCCACCGGAACAACCGGTTCTTTTTTTGACATATGTATAGTAGCAAAATATACAACTCCAGCAATTCCTATTCCACCAGCAAAATACATCCAACTATGCTGTGGGTGCTGTGGTGTGGGATGCTGTGGGACTTTATCGAGATAAACTTTCTTAATCTGTTGTAACTCGGCGAGTTGTTAAACCTTACGAGCCTTAACACCTTTTTTTCCAGCTGTAACACGTTTAGGATTTTTGGTTTGTGGTTGTTAAACGGGTTCTACTTGCGGAACGGGTTCTACTTGCAGAAGGTGATCCACTAGTTTATGCTTAGATGATGACTTGATGCAAATGATAAGAGAGTTGCGGGGCTTAATTATTTCTTACGCATTTCTAAAACCTCATGCTCTAGTGACAAACCTACCTATCAGTAGTGGAGTTGCGCACCACCTAGGCTCGCTGGCGTAGGCGTAGGTGGGCTAGTGTACCCCTGCGTAGGGGGTAGCTTGGGGATAGATGCCAGCCTGTTAGAATGGTGGTTTTTCCTTTCTCCCTCAATCCATTGTGTGATGGAACTTACCTGTGAAGCCAATGATGAGCTTATCTAGTGACTGAAAACCAGAGGCTGCTCTCAGAACTTTTAATGTCTATATTGTTAGGTATACTTACCACCCGAGGAGATGTTTGAAATGGTAGTGTCGTTTTATTGTCTGGTAGTGACATGGAACGTGACTTTTAGCTGAAGCAGAAGGAGAATTAGTGGATTGCCGTTTCGCTAATTTTCTTGCTTGTTGTTTAACACGTTTTTTTACTGCTAAAACGTACGCAGGAAAATTATTAACAGAAATATGAGCGCATTCTGAACAACGAGACTTTAGTGTACAATGTTTGTTACTTAAGTCGGGACATAACAAATGTGGGTCGTGTGCAGAAAAACGTAACTTGCAACTATTACAGATCCTAGGTTCAGTTGCTGACGACATGATACATTAGTTATACACTACATATTATTAAAAACATAAAAAAAACAAGATAAAGTTAAAACTTCCCTAAGAAAAGGGACTATCTAAGTGTTGCAATCACAGTTTAACACATTTCTCCCTGTTCTGACGACGTCCTTGCTAGTCGGTGGCTGGGGAACAGAGTGACAAGTTCAGGCTTCCTGGCTTGCCCAAGCCACGTTATAAACGTGCGTGACCCGGTTTCCCAAAAGAAACGCCCCTATACAGTTTTTAGACCACAAACTAAACAAATTCATTTTTTATGATTACTGTTTTCATTAAAAGTATAATCACTTCTTGACCGATTTGTAAAGTTAAAACAACATTGATTTAGCAATTACAGTTGTGTTGACGCATTCAACATCATTGATTGTTCTATATTTGAGCACACACACAACGCGCAGTAAATGGTATACATGCATCAGGTGTCACACGATCAGTTCAGTATCGTGTATGCCTCCGTCCCAAATGAGGCACGCCAGGACACGATGTCGTACAGAGTATACACGTAGTCTGTCAACGTGAGGAGGGATTAGAAGCCATTTCTTCTGTAGACCTTTATCAGCGCATTTCTAGTCAATGTAGACTGTGGACGCTCCCGAATATTATGTCCAAGATGGTCCAAGAGGTGTTCCATTGGCCATGGCATAACATTGACGTTTATCACATTCATAAAATTTCTTGTGACAACGGCTGTATGGGGGGTGACATTGTCTTGCTGGAACAATATCCTGGGATTACGTTGAAAAAATTGGAGAACAACAGGTCTCAAAATCGTATTAGTGTATTGACAATCAGTTCAGTCTTCCTTGTCCCGCAAATGCCTCCCCAAACCATCACGCTCCCACTGTCGAATGGCTCAACAGCGTGACTTTCTTTCACCACATGGTCTATTGATATGTAATCTGCCGCTAGCATGAAGGAGCTGGAGTCTGCTCTCCTCGCTAAACAGTACTCTGCGTCAATTTATCTGCTGCCAATGCCCTTAAATTCTAACCTATCTGAGTCTCTGACGTCGGTATTGAGGTGTCAACGTCATGCCATCAACGGTCAATAGACTCCAATGCAAAGTGACCCAGGCATAAGGACACTGTTCTTCTGCTAATGTAAAGAACAAGGCTGTTTCTGGCTGAAGGCGACACTGTTAGGAGTCTTTTCTGTAAGGAAAGTAAACGTAATGGTGGTCTTCCTGAGGAGTAGCGATTCTTCTGCTCCTATGCCGGTCCACTGTTGTGCTAGTCGGTCTGTGACGTCTAACCAGTCTGACGATGGTACTCGTCACACTGATAAAAAATCTTGCCACGTGACTCTGAGTTGCGCCAACATGCAACATGCCAATTGCTTATTCTCTCTGTACTGCAGTTAGTCAAGGCTTGTTCGTTGTGTCAGACTATAGACCAGAGTCTGTTTGTGTTTTATAACCCCTTTTCATACGGGTATTTTCGTACAGAATTTGCAATTTCCAGTGGTTTAAGTCAATTTACACGCAAAAACGTACAGTAAATGCACTTGACCAAACGGAACAACAATGTTGCGTTTGAGGGGGCTGTTTCCACGCAATTTTCAGTTGTATAACAACAAGGTAAACGAATACCAACGTTTTGTTTTTTATAGGGCTTTTCTTTAGCCCCTCGGTTTATAGGCCATGTCATGTCCTCTATACCAGAACATGGCGATTCCCAATTTGAAACTAAAAGTTAACTCAGAAATCTCTACACAACAGATTTTAGTGTAAAACAAACAAACAATTAACAAATAGTATACAATTAACGAAAGTACTACATTTGCGGACGGTTTTGTAAGCAGCTATTTTATACCCAATTTATGCCCACACATTCCATGCAGTATAACTTGCGCAGAGAAAGTGCATTTTGTGTCTGTTTTCGCACCTTAATATGTAGCATGATTATATTTAAAAGAATAGTTATGCTTAGAATGTTATAAATGACGTTGGGAATATTTCATTAAGGTGTGATATTTTTATGAACCAAGTTACCTGTATGATATTCAATTTACAAATGGTGGTTACACTAAGAACGTTTTCTGAAGTTTGTGCAAACAAGCAACGTGCGAAAGTTTGTTGACTTGTTTTTGTGTGTTTTGTTTATGTTATGCACGTTGTTAACATAACAAAATTTGAGTAAAATTAAAGTGAAAGGTGTCAGTGATTTGCTGTACGTGTGAAATGTCCCTGTTTATTTCATTAAATATATTTGATGTTAAAAGTTGTGACACATATTTTTCTATTATTTACATAAAAAATATTTTCATCAATTTCTTGTTTTGTTCTTGTCAAAGATTCCAGTTATCTGTCAATGTTCAGTTATTGTTTCCTGTTTGTCCAGGGGATGGAAGAGTTAATGAGAATCCAACCCTCCAGGGCCTGCACACTATTTTCGTGAGACTGCATAATTGGATTGCAGCGGAACTGTGGAAAATCAACTGTAACAAGTGGAATGATGAGAGAGTGTTCCAGGAAACAAGAAAGATTGTCGGGGCAATCATGCAGGTCAGAATCCAGTGGTCTTTAGTTCAGTTCTTAATGGGAAAATGAGAAGTAAATAATTCAGGACTTTTATAGACGTCATTTTCTTATTGTAAAAATAACCTAAAAAGGGGCCAAACATAGAAAGCGAAACTGATCTACACCATCAGATAGTTCACACTGTCAGTTGGTTCACACAGTCAGTGGGTTCCCACAGTCAGTTGGTTCAAAACTTAGTATGTCCACACAGTTCATGGATTCATAGTCAGTGGGTTCACACAATCAGTGGGTTCACACAATCAGTGGGTTCGCAAAATCCGTAGGTTCACACAGTCAGTGGGTTTACACCTTCATTGTGTTCACACAGTCAGTTTGTTTACACAGTCAGTGAGTTCACACAGTCAATTGGTTCACACAGTCTCTGAGTTCACACAGTCAGTGGGTTTACATAGTTGGTTCACACAGTCAGTGGTTCACACAGTCAGTGGGTTCACACAGTCAGTTAGTTTACACAGTCAGTGGGTTTACACAATTAGTGGCTTGACACAGGCAGTGGATTCACATAGTCAGTGGGTTCACAAAGTCAGTGGGTTTACACAGTCAGTAGGTTCACCGAGTCCGTTAATTCACAGTCAGTTGGTTTACACAGGCAGTGGGTTCACACAGTCAGTGGGTTCATACAGTCAGTGGGGTCACACAGTCAGTGGGTTCACACAGTCAGTGGATTCACACAGTCAGTGGGGTCACATAGTCAGTGGGTTCACACAGTCAGTGGATTCACACAGGCAGTGGGTTAATACAGTCGGTGGGTTCACACAGTCAGTGGGTTCACACAGTCAGTGGATTCACATAGTCAGTGGGTTCACACAGTCAGTGGGTTCATACAGTCAGTGGGGTCACACAGTCAGTGGGTTCACACAGTCAGTGGGGTCACATAGTCAGTGGGTTCACACAGTCAGTGGGTTCACAAAGTCAGTGGGTTTACACAGTCAGTGGGTTTACACAGTCAGTGGGTTTACACAGTCAGTAGGTTCACACAGTCAGTGGGTTCACACAGTCAGTGGGTTTACACAGTCAGTGGGTTCACACTGTCAGTGAGTTCACACCATCAGTTTCTTTACACAGTCAGCTAGTTCACACCGATCAATGTTTGTCAGTGGGTTTACAACATCAGTAGGTTTTACACCATCAGTTTGTTAACGCAGTCAGCTAGTTCACACAGTCAGTGGGTTTACACAGTTAGTGGGTTCACACCATCAGTGGGTTCACACTATCAGTGGGTTCACACCATCAGTGGGTTCACACAGTCAGTAGGATCACACAGTCAGTGGGTTTACACCATCAGTGGGTTTACACCATCAGTGGGTTCACACAGTCAGTGGGTTTACACCATCAGTGGGTTTACACAGTCAGTGGGTTCACACAGTCAGTAGGTTCACACAGTCAGTGGGTTCACATCATCATTGAGTTCACAACTTGTTCACACAGTCAGTGGGTTCACACCATCAGTGGGTTCACAACTTGTTCACACAGTCAGTGGGGTCACACAGTCAGTGGGTTCACACAGTCAGTGGGTTCACACAGTCAGTGGGTTCACACCATCATTGAGTTCACAACTTGTTCACACAGTGAGTGGGTTCACATCATCAGTGGGTTCACAACTTGTTCACACAGTCAGTGGGGTCACACAGTCAGTGGGTTCACAGCTTTTTCACACATTTAGCTATCTATAGTTCTCAATATATAAACTAACGGGCAAAAGCAACGATACAAACAATTAAGAGGAACATTTTATTAAGAAATGTTTTCCTCATTCAGCAGTGATTTGTGTTACGACAATTGTTGTGTTTTGGCTATTCGTTTCCGAAATAATGTATTAAAGCATTAATTTGTTGCATCAAACTAACGTGAAGAACGTGCATCACTTTGGTATAAAAGATGTGTTGGATCACTCAATGACATACCACTAGCTACACTGCATCAGGAACATTGCAAGGTTATCGCCAGGAGAAAGAGAGAGCACTATCGAAATGGTCCAGATGGGTACAACGCATGTACGCGTAGTGACGCTGAGCTACAGCCTTTTTACCATCACAGGCTGATGAGAGGCTATAGGCAGAAAGGGGGGAGAGAGGACTTGACGAGGAGTGGAAGAATCCACTTAACGAACCCCATCGAGGAACGCCATTTATGGATACTTCATCTGAGGAACCGTTTCCTGTCAGTGGCGTGCTAGCATGGTGCCTGCGCCTACAGCCCAACTGTGGCGTCTACCTGACTTGACAACATCGACATCAACGTCTCCAGTGGGCACAAAATGTTCAGCAATGGCAGGCCCAAAACTGGCAGGAAGTCATCTTTTCGGATGAGATTCGCTTCCAACTGTACAGGAATAATGGAAGAGCATGGGTGTATCAACGTTGTGGTAAACGTTGGTGACGTTGTTGTATTTAGACTGTGGAACCCTTTGGCGGTGGCAGCTGTAAAGATATTTGGGGCGGAATTAGCGGAGAAGGGGAAAATGGTCTTGTGGGTGGATTGGAATCTTCACGCAGAGAGGCACATCGACCAGATTCTACGCCCAGTTCTCCTCACATTCCTACAGCACCATAACAACATAACATTGTTTCAGCAGGATAACGCTTGTCCCCAAGCAACCCGTTTGTATATACCATACCGTGTTATCCTACGTCTGATATTCTCGCCACAACTTCAAGTTCGGGCATGCATCGAGGTCCGTTCCGGTCATACAAGATATTGACATGCTGTGTGCATGTTACTATTGTGTTATAAGCTGTTGATCGAATTTAGAACAATTGTCTACTTGCACTTTCCCGTGGGGTTTCCCAGGACCCCAGTAATCCCATGCTTGACGTACAAGCCTGCTAAAATAGGGCTCTTTTGCTGTAGCTTTTATGTCTGTCAGTCTATCTTTCAAATTTGCTATTCCTTTGGTGTGCATCGTGTACATCACATGACAATATAGCTGAAATATTGCTGAAAGCCATGTAAAACTCCATTTCACTCACTCACTGACTACTTACACTTTAAGTAGTTCTACTGGTTAACGCATTGACTGGAAATATATTAATTTGTGATTGTTTGATGGACTATTAATTTGTTTTCAGAATAGATAGAGGCTATTTGCAGCTGTTTGTCTAATACGATGTATATTTCATCGAGTGAAGTCTGAAAACTATATTTTCACAAGTT
>JAULCD010181116.1:0-10789 GCA_032361085.1 Calliostoma canaliculatum
CGACTGGCGGCCCCGTCCACCTATTGATCGCACCACGATGTAGCAGTAACTGTAGCAGTGCTTTTGCCCGTTATGCTTGCTCTAGTCTTGGAGGAGGCAGTTGAGGTCCCTTATGTAAATGCAGTGGGTTATGCCTGCCTTTTCCATCAACAGTGCGTTGATGCTAAGCATGTCCTCTGGCTGTTTGCTGAGGTAGTGTACAATAACCCCTTTGTCACATCCAAACACATTAATGACTAGGCTTTTCCAACTTAGGAATTTGAGAGATGGGCGTGGGATAATCAATCTCTCCAATGGTAAGCCCATCATCTGTGGGGTAATTTAAGATTCTTTCAGGGTGTAGAGCTACAGGGTTGCAGGCAATTGTTATGACCCATATAATACATTTGTCATGCCTGTTTTTTGGGTTCACACATGCCTTCTTATCCTTTACAGCTTTTAGAAGTTCTAGGTATGACTCTCCTCTCAATGACTGGTATCTAGCGATGTTCAGCCAAAGGGTTTCTACCCGATCAACAACCCACCCTGATCCCCTCTGAGTTCATTTCTCGAGAGTTTCTTGAATACTGGCAAAAACTGTGTTAAGTGCCCAGTTTTACTTTTCTGCATAAGGGTGTCCTGTTCATGATGAAGGATGGGGTCTGTGAACTCATCAGTTCCATTAGGTTGAGATTTTTCGAGCTAGACCATGAGCACTAGTTAAAACTTGATACCACCGATTGCTCTGATTCCGACTTCGAGATTTTCCACACTTTTAGGGTGCACCTGTTCGAGACAAACTCTTTTGGGTCTGTGTGTCCTTCGGGTACATCTATTTGCCATTCTCGTAAGTAGTTACCAATGGCTCATGAATTCTATGTGAAGGTTAGTTCTTTTTCTACAAACAGACCTTTTAGGTCATCATGAGATCTTGGGGCATGAGGAATTCGGTCAAATTCTTCCTTAATGGCCTTTCTTTTCCTTTCCTTCTTTTTGTGAGGTGGTGGGATAGGTCGGTTAGTGTTTTAGCAAACGCTCATTGACTGCCTCGGGAATCGGTTCATCCAGGATGTTTTGAACTACATCGTGAAGAGACAAATCTGATATTTCTGCCAGTAACTGCTCTATATATTCGTCCATTGTTATGGGTATATTATATTCATGCATTTGTCTAAATGGAAAACTCGGTTCATAAGACTGACACAAAAACCAATAAAAGGAAATTAATGGCTTACAACCCAACAAACGCTGGCTCCTTTTTAGCCCTTACTGCTTGGTTTGTATAATGGGTATGAATACGTCTTGCCCGGATTTCTACCTGAACAAGATGCTTTTGAGTCTTGTCAGCCCCGCATAGGTTGCATAGGTAAGCCTCTGACTAGGTCCCTATGCTACACCTCCGGCAGGGCAGTGGGGTTGTGGAATCCTTATTTTACAATAATTTTTATTACAACTTTTACAGCAGTGCTGCAAAGAGTTGACGACGAGCGACTCACAATTTTGTTTACCTTAAGGTATTACTATGGTGGTATACTATATGTGCCCTTTTCTCTAAATGGAAGTTCGACCCCCATATAAACCTTTTATTTAAATATAAAATATTCAGGTTATACAATCTCTATAGGTGTGGTACGTAGGTGTGTGGCTTGTTTCCATTTTTTGTCCCAGTGTTGGCATGAGGACTGCAGAGGGCTCTATCATTTGTAGAGCGGGTTATTTGAAAGTGGTAGTGTGTCATAATGGTTTAGGGTTGGGTTGGGGTGGGGTGTGGCACATAGGTGTGGCACAAAGTGTCCAAGAGATCTCATTTCATATACTACTCTGTCCAAGAATTGTTTTATTCCCACTAAAGCATCATCACCACAGGCAGTTGATTACATAAGTTCTTCTTACTGACATTAAGTACATAAGACTCCCATTTAGGCACTTACCTAGCAACTTAGCCTTTGTTTCCTGGACCCCCAGGAGTTAACTTTCAAGGGTACAGAGTTCAGATTCTGATTAGATCTTTAGGTTTAGACCTCCTGTCTGGAATCTAAACATGGTGCCAGGGCATCTTGCTAGTAAGATCTACGAGCGCTTAGAGGCTGTGTTTTACGAGCTTAGGACTCGTAAGACAGTTTCTTAGTAGCCTTGACAACAACAGCCCGTTTGTCTGAGATACATGCTCTAGACATTGCTCAGGTAAGAATTTAATCAGTCAGCGCAAGGTTCGATTCCCTTAGGCCTCAGGTATAACTTTATAACTAAGAATCATTTACCAGGGCAAGAACCTTGACAGTCCTATATTGGGTCTCTATCATCCAATCTAGGGTTGCATGATATCGAATACATATAACTGTGTCCCAGTAGAGTGTTACGTTTGGATAGTAATGCTGCCAGGCGCAGATTCGCAGGTTTTTCTTTTCTTCCACTGTCAGAAACAGCAAAAGTTGGTCGCAGCATCTTCATGCTACTCTATTAAGAGCATACAGGGTCAATAATTTACCACGCCCGTCTGCGGCGAACTCTCACGAAGTACGTTCGTTAGCTTCTACTATAGCAATACATGGTAATTGTTCGTTGGCTGCAATTATGCAGGTTTGTGTCTGGAATCCACTCATGTCTTTGCCAGTCACTAAGTTAGGGGCATACCAACCGTGGACGTGTCAGGAGTCCAGCAGTTTGGACCTTTATTGGTCGCTCAGCAATTGACCAACCCTACAAGGTGAAGACCTCCCGAAGAATTATCCTCCGATCGTAGTCTGACAATCGTATTATGAATTTCAGTGGTTCATGCACATAGCTTCTATATTTATGTTACCAGAATGCCCAATGGAATCTGTCTTGACAGATAACACTATTGAGTATTCTCTGGAGTTGATATTTTTTGTGTGTATCTGTGTTCTACCTTGTAAATGTGTGTCCCACCGTATGTGTGTATCCTTCCTTATAAGTGTCCTACCTTGTGTGTGTCCTACATTGTGTAATTGTTTCTAACTTGTGTATTTATATCAAACCTCATGTATTTGTGTCCTACCTTGTATCGGTGTGTCTTAACTTGTATAAGTATGTCCTACTTTGTGTAAAACAAATAGTTGTAAATTATGCAATTTGAAAAGAAAAAAAGAACCAACATGGTTTCTTTGAAAACTGCTTGTTTGTTTTCATGTGCAAACCTGGAATTTTTAGCATAGTATACGAATTCGTACGAACACTTCGCCTTTTTTGTCAAACGTGTACAAACACAAAACTCACCAGCACAGAAGCAGTAATCCGACCCCTGGGTGGTTGGACACGTCTGATTGGGTGGTTGAGGGGGGAGATAGTGAATCGAACCAACAACCTTCTCCTTCATCATACCTGCAATAGGCATCACATACTGTACCTAACAGAATTATTATCTTGTAGTGGAGATCACCTACTGTATTTAACAGAACTATCATCTAGTAGTGGAGATCACCAACTGTATTAAACAGAACTATCCTCTAGTAGTGGATATCACCTACTGTACCTAACAGAACTATCATCTAGTAGTGAAGATCACATACTGTATTTAACAGAACTGTTATCTTGTAGTGGAGATCACCTACTGTATCTAACATAACTGTTATCTTGTAGTGGAGATCAGATACTGTATCTAACAGAAAATATCATCTAGTGGTGGAGATCAAATATTGTGTCTAACAGAACTATCATCTAGTAGTGGAGATCAAATACTGTATCTAACAGAACTATCATCTAGTAGTGGAGATCACATACTGTATCTAACAGAACTATCATCTGGCAGTGTACATTAGATACTGTATCTAACAGAACAATTATCTAGTAGTGAAGATAAATCCTATATTGTATCTAACAGAACTATCGTCTAGTAGTGGAGATCAAATATTGTATCTAACAGAACTATCATCTAGTAGTGGAGATCACATACTGTATTAAACAGAACTATCATCTAGTAGTGGAGATCATATATTGTATCTAACAGAACTATCATCTAGTAGTGGAGATTATATATTATATCTAACAGAACTATCATCTAGTAGTGGAGATGTCATACTGTATCGTGCAGGTTAGCATTATGAAATAACATTTTGCATCATGTAATACCATCGACGTGTCACGTAGAATTCTCAGAGAACCTTGCTGTGCTGAAAACCTATCCCGTGATAATTTGTTTAAAAGAGCTCCTCTAATCTATTTAAATCATAAGTTGTACAATAAAACAGACACATATTTGGAAAGTGATTAAAGTGACTGGTTTATAGTCGATTTAAATGTGAATGAGATCCCACCTTCGTGCTAACCAAACATACCAAAGCCCGTAAAAGTAACTTGTTGACTTCCATTGAGATATATTTGATTTTAGGAACAAAATATGCTGCAATAATTGAGTAAGCAAATAATGACACAAGTTAACTCCAGACACGTTTCATTCCTCACTTCCCTGAAGATAAGAACGAAATATATTGAGGGCTAACACGTGCCATTATTTGTCTAAATTACTCACCTACGTGATACTACTATACATTAGGCAAGAAACAGTGACGTGCCAAAATCTCTGGTTTATTTGTGAAGATGAATTCAGACGGGAGACACAGTGAGTGGGGATACCGTTGGAAAGAAAACAAATCGTTCTCCATTGCAAGCAGTAAACCGGTAATTTATCAGTAAATTTAACAGTAAAAGACAGCACACCAACAAGAGGCCAACAACTTTTTTGTTAACATTTTAAAAACGTGAATAACATTTAAAACAACTGAAATTGAATGCCAGTGAGCTTCAGGCAAACAAAACCAATATAGACATCACAAGCAGATAACATATAACATAGACAATGTAACCAACACACATATTAAAATACACCTGTGGATAATACAACCATAGCACGATAACACAGGCAACTCAGTGATGAATATGTTGTTTCACAATACATTGAGAGCGGACTAACATAAACAAACCTAAAGAAAATTATTGTTTTATAACTGAAGGTAAATAATGGTTAATGAGTCTCACCGCATTCAAAGGTCCTGAGCTTATTCTGCTCCGCCTGTGACGACCCGTAAACTTGAGAAGCGTCGATGTAGGCCGTCACTTGGTTCATCTGTTCCACCGGAGCTGTGAGGTAGAAATTAACATGTCAACAGCAAACTCAGTGTGTTGAGGAACAATAATTATTATGGACAATAAATTCTGTATTGCGTTCAGAGGAAGGTTTCGGTAAAACTTCTACTGTTGTCAAGCAAACAAATTATTTTGGCAGGCAAAGTTTCGGTATAAATAGAGACTCTCATCCGAGTGTCTTTTGATATCAAATATATCAACACGAGTTGATAAAAGTTTAACACTCCGAGGCTTGCCGATGAGTCTAAACTTTTATCAACGAGTGCTGATATATTTATTATCAGGAGACACGAGGGTAAGATTCTTTTTATCATTGAAAGTCAATTTAATGACATTAATCAATCATTTTGTAAACTTTTAATGACATGTTTTTGTGCTGCCATGAGCTAGAACACTGCTACTGCACACTCATTGTGACTTCACATTGATGGGATAATGGGTATGCTGTCATGCCGGAGATATCGCTACAATAAAATGACATCATTTTTGACGATATCTCCTAGGAGATAATGTTTAATCTCACACAAACGATATGTCCTTTGGGAGCCAATTTTGGATGATAACTCCGTTTACTGTGAAAGATGTACCGTTGAAGAAGGAATTTCTAATATTGTTGTTTTGCTTCTAACGACAGACAGTTTACAGCAGTGTACAAAACAATGACATTGATTTAGTAAACGTGTGACGTATAACTGTCACAGTGACATGCTTCAGTGAGCATAATCTTTTTTTCTAATGACATGGTTCAGTAAACTTCACTTATCTCATTTGTTATTGATCTGTAAACTAATACTAGAGGCAATATATCTCACTTGTTATTGATTTGTAAACTAATACTAGAGGCAGTATATTTCATCTGCTGTTTATCTGTAAACTAATACTAGAGGCAGTATATCTCACAGGCTGTTCCTCTTTAAACTAATACTAGAGGCAGTATATCTCACCCGCCGTTCATCTGTAAACGAATACTAGAGGCAACATATCTCACCCGCTGTTCCTATGTAAACTAAAACTAGAGGCAGTATATCTCACCTGCTGTTCCTCTGTAAACTAATAAAATAGGCAGTATATCTCAGTTGCTGTTCACCTGTAAACTGATACTATAGGCAGTATATCTCACCTGTTGTTCACCTGTACACTAATACTAGAGGCAATATATCTCACCTGCTGTTCATCTGTAAACTAATACTAGAGGCAATATATTTCACCTGTTGTTCTCCTGTAAACTAATACTAGAGGCAATATATCTCACCTGCTGTTCATCTGTAAACTAATACTAGAGGTAGTATATCTCACCAGCTGTTCATCTGTAAACTAATACTAGAGGCAGTATATCTAACCTAATGTTTGTCTGTAAACTAATACTAGGGGAAATATATTTCACCTATTGTTCACCTGTAAACTAATATTAGAGGCAATATATTTCACCTGCTGTTCAGCTGTAAACTAATACTAGAGGCAGTATATCTCACCTACTGTTCACCTATAAACTAATACTAGAGGCAGTATATCTCACCTACTGTTCACCTATAAACTAATACTAGAGGCAATATATCTCACCTGCTGTTCATATGTAAACTAATACTAGAGGCAGTATATCTCACCTGCTGTCCATCTGTACACTAATACTAGAGGCAGTATATTTCACCTACTGTTAACCTATAAACTAATACTAGAGGCAATATATCTCACCCGCTGTTCCTATGTAAACTAATACTAGAGGCAGTATATATCACCTGCTGTTTATCTGCAAGATGATTCTTGATTCAGGCATTATATCTCACCTGTTTTACAGTCAGCGTTTGTGATTTGTACGGATCTGACGAAGTTCATACAGGTATTATTAAAATGACGATCCGGCAGTTTGATTTCAATCGGGAAACACTGTGGTCTGTTAAAACATAGTTGACACGTTAGTATCGCACTCTAAAACCCAGCATGTAACAGAAATCATTTCAAATGTGTTATAATATGTGTAGTAACAGAAAGCATTTAAAACGTTATGTAATATAGTGGTAACAAAAGGCTGAGGCTGGCAAACCCTTGTGTCACACCTATATCGCGACCCACCCTTCAGTCTGACCAACCCCGAGTTGTATTACGGTTTTCCCAACATCCTTTAGTGGTGCATGACATGTATATCAAGCGAGAAGTAACTAGTTTTTTAGTGGTGCATGACATGTACATCAAGCGAGAAGTAACTGTTTCTTTATTTTAATAAGACCGTTGTTTTGGATGAACGTATTCGCATTCTTAGTAGGGGTAACATTTTTCAAGTAGTGTGGAGCCCACTAGGTTGTTTGAACGCCTGTAGCATTTGTAACCGTGATCATTGAAATTGTATAAGTTATGGATAGTTTATGTTTCAATAAACTTTTTATACAAGGGCTAAAGTTATATTTAGATATTAGTGTGTATTTGGTAGATCACAATGAAAGGACAATGAAACTGTGGGCGGATCCTAATCCACTCATTACAACACTGCGGTAACAGCTGTATTGGGGAGTACTGTAAGACTCACCTTGCGAGTTTTCGCAGAAATTCCCTAATCAAAAAGGTGTGGCATAGGGACCCAGTCTAGGTATATTCTGTGTGAGTCCTGTCATGCACGGGACATTCAACAGAAGCTCGTTAGGGTGCGAATGTCAAAACAAGTATAAGTCAGCCCTAAATGACCATTTGAGAGATCATCTAACTTTTTTCAGATAAAAAAACATTCAATACCACAATATAATTTCCATTTAGACACTTTACATACCATATACCCAAAGAATCGGATGAATATTTAGAGCAGCTACTGGCAAAATACCCGATTCACCTCTCTACATTGTAGTTCAAAACATCCTGGATGAGCCGATTCCTAAAGGAGTCGAGAAGCGTCTACTAAAACCACTAGACTAGAAAATACTGACATATCCTACCACCTCGCAATAAGAAGGAAAGAAAAAGGGAGGCCCTTGATGAAGAATTTGACCAAATTCATCATTCCTCAAGATCTGATGATGACCTAAAATGTCTGTTTGTTGACAAATAACTAACCTTGACAAATACTATATGGGCATGGGCCTATTACTCTTTGGTAATTACCTACAAGGCTGGCAGATTGTTGGACCCGAAGGACACACAGACCCAAGAGCTTTCCACGCAAAGGTGTTCCGCAACATTTAGGAAAAGTTCGAAGACATAATCAGAGCACGCGATAGTTTCAAGTTTCAGTTGGCGCTCATTGTCAAACTCAAAGAAACTGGATCAGATAGAAGTGATGAGTTTACAAACCTTATCGAAGAGACTCTGAAAAAATGGACTCATAGGGGATCAGAGTGGGTCGTCAATTTCGTAGAAACCCTTTGGCTGGTCATCACTAGATACCAGCCATTGAGAGGAGGGGGTTACATCCAACTTCCAAAAGCTCTCAAGGATAAGAAGATGATTGGCTTAACTTTAAAGGAATTGCTGAAGCCACAGCCGTCTCTAAAATACCAAAGGTGGAGAAGCTCAACAACCTAGCTATCAATGTGTTTAGATAGGACAAAGTCGTGATTGGGCATAACCTCAGCAAGAGGCCCATAACCAGAGTGCCATTGGATGGAACAAACCGCTGTGCGGGTGGAGATGCCAGAGAAAGGTAAGAACAAACTGGCCTTCCAAAATTACCATAAGCAACTGCCAACCCTCTACATCATCTACACATAATTTGAGGCTTTTATTAAGAGATTGAGGGCCCCGAACTAAATCCTACAAGAAGCAACACCCCAAAAACACAATACCATGAGGCTTTCAGTTACTGCTACATTGTGGTGCGGTGTTATGGGTAAATAGGGCCGCTAGTTGCATACCGGGGTCTTAATGCAGTAGAAAAAATCCTCAAAGGTCTGTAGGAAGAAGACCACAAGATCAAGACGGTGTTAGCCTATCCAAAAGTCATGAAAATAACACAAGAGGACTGGCAGGCCTACAACATTATGATGACCTGTCATATCTGTGAAAAGCCACTCGAGGGGGACTCTGTGTGCGACCACTGCCACATAATGGGGCAGAACAAAGGGGCAGCCTATAACGCCTGTAAGCGAAAGCTTCGACTGAGTCTAACAAAACTACATTTCCTTCTGGCGTCCTGAGAATTGATCAAAGCCCTTGGATGGCAGCCTTTATCCCTATGAACACAGATCTGCGAAAGAAGGCCACGAGCGAATTTAAGAAGGACTTGTATAAGCTTCTGAACAACTCGGTCTGTGGCAAGACCACAGAGAACTTCTGCAAGTGAATGGATGTGCAAGATAAGCTGCACCATTTTATAGCAAGGCCTTTGCCTAAGCCAACAGATTCGATGATGATCTTGCTGACATCAAAGTTCATAATAGCCGCCTGGTTCTCAACCGACCTGTTTCTATGGAATGAGCATCCTAGAATGAGCATCATACCTGATGTATGACTTCCATTACAATGAGTATGGAGAGTGCTGCGAACTTTTCTACTCCAAAACAGACAGTCTGCTCCTGGAGATCCAGACATAGGATGTGTACAAGGATATAAGCAGCATGCAGACCTGTACAATACGTCTGACTACCCAAACGACCAAACTCTGCACAGCATGGCAAACAAAAAAGTGCTGTGTAAAATGAAAAGGAGTATGCTGGGCATCCAATAGCTGAGTACATTGGTTTGCACCCTAAAATGTACTCTATCCCCGAGGCAGGCGGCAAAACATCAAGAAGGCCAAAGACATGCAAAAGAATGTTAAAAAAGCAAATTAGGCATGATCAATACAAAGAGGCTCTCTTCAAAAAGCAAACTTTTCGCCATGGTATGGATATCTTGCAGTCAGAGCATCATCGCATCTATGTCCAGCACCCAAATAAGATATCATTTTTACTCTTTGACTCTAAGCGCTGGTAATCCTAAAAAGGGGTCGACACGCTGGCCTATGGACACAGCAGACTAAATCCTTATATCAAATATGTAATGAAAATGGAAAAAAAGTGTACTACAGCCCCCACGAACCCTGGAAAAGTGTTAGTTAAAAACTGGTTGGTGAAGCAGGCCATCTGGCAAATATTTTCTTACCAGCCCAAAAATATATTCCAAGACAAAAAACTAATATACCTTGTCCTAATGATCAGACAGACTTTCTATTTCTCCCACACGACAGGTTAGGAGTAGAAATATAAATTTGCTTTAATCGTAGTAGATGTTGCCAGCCATTAACAACCAAAAATACAACAGAAGTGGCAAAGGCTCTGCGACTATGTATGAATGCAATCCTCTAAAATGGATGAAGGTACTTCAAGTAGATCCGTATCGATTCATGGGTACTGTATCAATACTATCTATGGAAAAGCATGATGTAAGAGTCAGACGTGGTGAAAAAGACGATGATTGACTAGCATAGCACCTGTTCAGTCATCAATATGCAGTTGAAATGAAAATGATGGATAAGTCCAAACAAATGGTGTTGGTAGTACAAATACCAGCCGTTATAAAAGCTTTAAATAATAAAGCAACTAAATTGGTTGGCAAGAAATCCGCCGATGCTATAAAAACGAAATCAGTATCCGCCAAGACTGCAGCACAAAAACAAACTGAAGAGAATCTTTCCCTTGATATTAGTGTAAGATATTTTTATTACTCGCCCGTTGGAGATACTACTGTTTAATAACTCTAAGTTGTTATTAAACAGTGTTTAATAACATCTCGTGCTGTTATTCTG
>JAULCD010181227.1:0-10788 GCA_032361085.1 Calliostoma canaliculatum
TTGGTATACACGAAATCCTGGTTATAATATTAATTCGGTTATCTTTACACCCTTTCAAAACACCCCTCCATGAAAAAAGTATAGGGGGTGCAACACTTTTTTTACTGTGTATAGTTGGTTTGGTTTACAAATCAAATACTATATTTCCAGTTTTTAAATTCACAGTTCACATTAATATTAGCACTTAGAAACGTAGTAATTTTACTTTTAGGGTTCCAATATCACTTGGAACCATATTGTCATCATCAATATTATTTTATATTTTATTCGTATAAGTATTTCGTTGTTGTTTGTTCGAGACCTACAGTTTTCCCCTTCCCCCTTTCCTTGTTTCCTTGGCCCCTCAATTTGTGCAATGCCCCAAGAGGGCCGCAATCAAGGGCAACAACTTTTTTTAAAATTTGGCCATAACTCTAAACCTAATCATTTGATTTTAAACTTTTGTATCATTGAAAAGCCCGTCCAATTTAAAAAAAAACCAATTGTAGTTGACCGTTAAGCTACTAGGTGACATAATTAAACGCAAGAACAAATTTTCTGAGCCCTACTAAAAAATCACTGTTTTTTGTTAAACTTTTCTTTAAAAACCTAATTCTTCATTTTTTAAACTTTTTTCTTTCGCATTTTCATCCTGAAATTTTCATAACATTTGACATCAATCTGTGTACTACTTTTTAGCTAAATCTTTTTGTTTTCAAGGTCCCTTTGAAGTGCATTCTCGGATTTTTTTGGCGGGATCATTTCTCCTTTACAACTTAACTAATAAAATATGAAACTTTGCAGGTAAAGAAAACAACAAAAACGGTTAAAGGGAGATAACTCATGTCATAATTTTTTTTTAGTATCCCTATACAGGGCTACTGTTCTATATCCCAAAAAGAGAAGCAAGTAAAATTTCACAGGCTAATACAGCACTTTTTTTAATGCTGATTGTCTTCACAAAATATGTTTAGTTTGCTCACCGTGTTAAACTGAAACTTGAAAGATCTTTTCAAACCTTGTTAATTTCTCCACAGCTAATGAAAGCAAACGCAAGTAATTTTTACAGGCGAATAGGGTTTAACAACAGCTTTATTTATCGTGTTAGGTGTCTTCACAAAATACGCCTCAGTTGACTTTCATGTTAAATTGTTTCTTTTCTGTTGTTGAATAATAATTCCCTGATAATGTTGTGATTTGAGGAATAGCATAGCTTAGTGAGTGTACTCGTTCACGGGCGAACACCCCGTGCATCTCATGTTCATGTTAGTGTGCCAGTAGGTCAAGTTCTTTGTGCATGTGTGGTAAGCATCAGTTACCGGCAGTGCACATTTCTTATTGTTGATGATTAGTTTTTGACTGTAATTTCTGTAATTATTAATATTGTGGTCGTCCCAACTGCTTAAATAATGTTTTAAAAGGCCCTGAATATAAGTTTTTGATTATTTAAAAAATTAAATCCGTTTAAAGCTTTTTATGTATTACGTTACTTGTGTTGGTTTTAAGACACCTCACAAACCTTTCTTTGAACCATTCAATGTCGCCCCAAACTTATTAGGGTTTTAAGTTCACTTGGAACCCTATTGTAATTGTCTGGATTATTATTATACTTCTTATTTTTTAATTTGTTTTATTATTCCACCGTTTTTTGTTCCAGACCTTCAGCTTTCCCTTTTCATTTTTTTTTCTTTTTCTTTTTTGCATTTTTTGGCATTTCCCCTCAATTCATGCAGCGCATAAAGTTTCGGCCTCTAGGTGGTCACAATCAAGGGCAATAGCCCATTAATGTTTTTTGACAAGTCCCGTACTACTGACATGCCAAAAAGGTAAGTGTTTGAATGGAAAACAATGCCCTAGAAAAGTATGGTGCTGAAGTTGTCCAAGATGGAATAAAACCAGCTCTCATAGTCATAACCCTTGTGGGGTAGTAACTTCACCTCCGATAAGGTTAAAAAGATTTAAGATTTTATAGCGCATAATTACCTATCATTGTTTAATGATGGATCTAATACATATTTACATCCAGCTTCAGGAACTAACACCGCAATAGATTTAACCATTACTGACCCGTCCCTTTTACAGGACTTTGGTTGGTCAGTACATGACGACATGTGCGAGTGACCACTTTCCAGTGGTATTAGAGCCAGTGGAAGCCTCCCCTGAGGAACATAATCCTCGGTGGAAATTCGCAGAGGCAGATTGGGTAACCTTTGCCAACCTCTGTCGAACTAAATTAACTTATAAACAAGCTGAAAACCAGCCTGATCCTATTCAGGTGTTTAGTGATCAACTAATTGCTATTGCCACAGAGACCATTCCTAAAACCACGGCAAATCCAAAAATTAACAAGCCTTGGTTTGACGACATCTGTCGTAAATCTATTAAAGCCAGGAAAAGGCTGAACGTCAGTTCAGTAAACATCCAACTCCATGGAATTTAAACAACTGTTGCCAACTTAGAGCTAAGGCTCGGCGTACAGTTCACACCCAAAAACGCAAGTCTTGACGAGGGTTTATTTCGAAAGTTAATTCACGCACACCCACAAGTAAAGTTTGGAACATGATGAATAAAATCAAGGGTAAAGGTTCTAAAACCACCGTTCAACATCTTAATAATGACAATGATCTGATCACTTCCAAAGCAGACATTGCCAATAAGTTGGCAGAAACAATATCTAAACATTCGTTTTCTGCCAACTACGTTCCAAAATTTCAAAAATATTCAAATCAGCAGGAAAAGCAAAAAACTAATTTTGGACCATATAACGGTGAGGACTATAATGAATCGTTTTCATTATCTGAGCTTCATACAGCTCTTTCTAAAGCCAGTGATACAGCAACTAGTCCACTACCAGTTGCTAAAACGCCTACCTTAAGTTTTACTTCAGGCATTACTTCATGCTTTTAACCATATTTGGGAAACAGGTGAATTTCCTCCATCGTGGCACAATGCTACAATTGCGCCAATTCCTAAACATGGGAAGGATCACACTAATCCTTCCAATTATCGCACTATTGCATTAACAAGTTGCGTTTGTAAAACCATGGAGCGAATGATTAATGATCGACTCGTTTGGTACTTGGAATCCAATCAGTTGTTAGCTGACATCCAATGTGGATTCCGTAAACAGCGTAGTACAGTCGATCATCTCGTTCACTTAGAATCTTTCATCAGGGATGCATTTATAAATAAACAACATGCTGTATCTATCTTTTTAAACTTAGAAATAGCATACGATACTACTTAAAAGCATGGCATCTTGAAAGATTTTTTTGATTTTGGCTTACGAGGTCGCATGCCTCAATTTATAACAAACTTTTTATATGATCGTAAATGTCAAGTTCGTGTGGGCTCCACCCTTTCTGACTTTTATGACCAGAAAATGGGTGTCCCACAGGGAAGCATATTATTTGTCACGCTATTCAGTATTAAAATTAATAGTCTAAGGTCCTAAATGATAATACTGATGGCTCACTTTTTGTTGACGACTTTGGTGTCATGCAGAGGCCAAATTATGTCAACGATTGAAAGGCAATTGCAGCTGTGCCTGAATAAAATTCATAAGTGGTCGTTGCAAAATGGCTTTAAATTTTCACTTTCTAAAACACATTGTGTGCATTTTTGCAACAAATGAAAATTACATAAGGAACCAGAACTGTTTCTGGATAAAACACAACCTAAAGTTGTGCCTGAGGCCAAGTTACTCGTATTATTTTCGACAGTAAGCTGTTGTTCATCCCTTCACCTGAAAAATGTAAAAGTAAAATGCCTTAAGGCATTAGACCTGCTTAAGGTCGTTGCTAATTCTAATTGGGGTGGAGATGAGGAAACCCTTCTTCATCTCTAAAGATCTCTCATCCGCTCAAAACTGGATTATGGATCCATAATCTATGAATCCGCCCGCCCCTCCTCTAATATTGAAATGTTAGATACAATCTACCACCAAGGTCTTTGGCTTTGTCTTGGGGCCTTTAAAACCTCTCCTGTTAAAAGTCTGTACGTTGAAGCTGATGAGCCATCTCTGGCAGATTGGCGCATCAAGTTAGCATTACAATACATCACTAAACTTAAATCAAATCCTTCAAGTCCGGCCTACAACTGTGTATTTCATCCTCCATATACACAGTTGTAGTTATCTAAACCTAATGCAATCCCTCCACTCGGTATCCGTAACAACAGCAACAGCACATTAAAGATGCGGATATCGACCTTCCTTCCATTGCAAAACACAGTTTGCTAACCACTCCGCCATGGGAATTGGTTACGCTTAACGTTAATCTCGAATTAACTAAACATAGGAAAGCTGATACCAATGATCTAATCTTTCAGCAGGAGCTTAATGAACTGTTTCTGGTCACAAAGCTGTATATACTGACGGTTCTATGGATGGCCTTACAGTGGCAGCTGCAACTGTTACTCCATCCAAAACTATAGCTTCTCGGCTGCATGATGGAAGCTCCATTTTAACGGCAGAAGATAAGGCCATTCTTTTTTCTCTTCAACTTATTCACAAATCATCACACACTAAGTATATTATTTTCTCCTATTCTTTGTCATGCCTTCAGGCAATTAAAAACTGTAAATCAGATCATCCTATTGTAAGGGATATTTTAACAATTCATGAATCACTTTGTCTTGCCCAATACGACATCGTCTTTTGCTGGTTACCGAGCCACACAGGCATCAGGGGCAACAGCAAAGCTGATGCAGCAGCTAAGTCCGCCTTAAACTTAGATCACATTTCATCAACTAACGTTCCTTATACAGACAGCAAACCAGCAATTAGAACTTACATTAAGCAGCGTTGGAAGTCCCGCTGGGACCAACAACAATATAACAAACTTAAAGTAATCCAGCCTACTTTATGCTATCATTCCCTTTCTCAATTTTCCCGCCACGAAGCTGCTGTCCTGATACGTTGTCGTATTGGTCACTCTCATTAAACTTATTGTTACCTTTTAAAAGGTGAAGATCCCCTAACCTGCATTCCCTGCCAGTGTCCGCTTACAATCAAGCGCATTCTTCTAGAATGTTGGGACACTGGCCATACTAGGGATCTTTTTTATAAATCACAAACTTTGAATCATATTTTTAGCCACATTAGTGGCACAACATTTTTAGCATTTCTCAATGAAATTAACCTTTTTAATCAAATATAATTTAGCACATTTTTAAACATTTCCGTAGCACTGCTTATCCTCTGAAATTAAAAATTAAAAACTGTACTTAAATTTAAACTTCCAGTCCCTATAGTTAAATCTATACAAATATTTAAAAATACTTAAACTGTCTTGCCGTTAATTGCTGTCATATTGACCAAACGGCGCTAAACAATAACTCACTCACTCACTAAATATGCTGCTCCTTCAGAACAAATACAATAAAACCAACAACAAGACATGGTCATCAATATCTTCCGCCATTAATATTCCTATGTCATGAATCTTAATGCCAACTGTAACAGTTTTAAAGAAACTATGAATATTCAAACTACATCTAGGCATGCCACATGACACATTTGGTTTTTCTATGTGTAAGAATTTCTGCGAAAATTGTTCCCCATTGGAGAAAAATGAACCAAGTCCAAAAACAGGCACCAAGGGTAATAACTCCTAAAGAAGACCTAACACGATTTAAACATTTGAACTTTCTCAAGGTAATCATGTTCTGAAACCACATGCTAAATTTGGTTTCCTTTCTGTAACAGTTTCTAAGAAAATTGCTCTCCATTTGAGAAAAACGTGTCAAGGACCGTAACTTTGTAAAACATTGTAATACGATTTGAACATTTGAATTTCGTCTAGGTATCCATGTCCTCAAATCACACACCAATTTTGATTTTCCTATTTGTAATGGTTTCCGAGAAACGTGTTCCCCATTATCTCAGATGAAGCGACGGACTGACAGATGAACGGACGGACAGAGATCAAACCTATATATCCTGTCCACTTTGTGGCGGGAAAAAATAAATAAAAACATCATCCCATTCCCGGTTAAACTACATCAACCCTTACCTAGGCACTAAATCAAATTTCATTAATTATCAAAACCCATTTCCGACCATTCCCTCGTATTATTCTATCTTAGCAATTTTCTCCTAACAAAAATGCAAATATTCTGAATTCCCCCCAAAAACCTAAATTCCCACAACGATAAGGCAAATTGGGACAAATATGAACTTATTAAATAAGGAAATACCAGCTGAGTTTCAAAACAACAACACCTAAATCTGTTGTAACAACATCACTCAAACTAGTACCAGCGCTGCAACACTATTCATCCCATTTAGCTCCCCTAACATTATTAAACTCTCCAAATTGAACAGAGCCAGTGTGAGCACAACGCCACTTTTAAAAACGTGAAAAATCCCCATCTCCATCCCCTGACATAAAAAGCAGGTAAACCAATAAATAAAAAATACCAACTTTGGCATAAATTCTGCAAGGAGCAAAGAAATAAGTTAACAACTAAAATAGTGTGGATCAAGCTTCGAGTCATCTGTAGAGACAAACACAAATCCAATTTACCCAACTTAAATAATTCTGCCACCCTCCACACACACGCACATACACTCACCCGCCCAACAAACAGCTTACATTTTAGCTAACCAATTCTCTTCCACAAGCAGCACAAACAATTTTGCTCCTAAATTAAAGCAAGCTGTGAACTACCATAATCTTACCCCACGGACCCAAAACCACTGCCTTAGAATCACTTGAAATAACTGGCCCAACTGGTGCCACATCTACACAGATGGATCTAAACCTCCTTCAGCATTCATGTCTCCCAATTTAACCCTTACTGTGTGGCATAGTTTTGGAAAAGTTATGCGGAGTGGCGTATCAGGAAATTGTTTGTCAGAATTTCGCCTATCCCAATTAGTGCCTCAATCAACACCACTGCCTTGTAGCCTGACCCGGATATTTCCGTGAGCCGCACGGTAACCACCCGTAACCACAGGATCCCAAGTAACCGATCTATCTTCACGGTAGAACCAAGGAAAAACTCTTTGCATTAAAACACCCTCTTACCAAACACCGCAACGGAGTATTAAACCACTTGTAGTCTGTAGCCTGACCCGGATATTTCCATGAGCTGCACGAAGAGACAGGTCGTGCTGTTAAGTGATGCACTAATTGGGATAGGCCACTCAAAATAAGTTCTTCAAAACTATGCCGCACGGTAAAGGTTAAGGAGGTTGGAGGTTCCTTACAACCTAATCATATTTATTCACATGATAGAATATACAATTCTAAGCAATATTTAAGCATAAAAGTTGGCTTCCCACCTTTGTGTTTTTTTCACATAGTTACAAAGTGATTGTTTGTGTAAAAAATAAAATTTTCAAAAAAATTAATAACTTATTTTTTTTAAAATGCTTGAAAATACAAATTTTTTAAAAAAAATCTGCATATGCTGGAAAACAAAAAAATACTTTTATTTCAGTCAAAGAGCAAATTGATATTTAATTATTCTACATTATTTATCCTATGATTCGGCTGAATTTAATCATCAACTGAATTTTCTCATCTCTAATTGTAATTTTTATCACGAATATTGAGAAAAGTAAATGATTTATTATTAATGAACATCAGCAAAATACAAACATCAGTATGTATGTGATAAGCCACACGGTCAAATGTGAACTTTGTGAATGATTAACACATCCTGTGTGTGTACATGAATTTATCTTCCAAACCTAGCTCTCACATGATATATCGCTTGTGTGAGATCCCAATTTCATCACAGATAATGTCATTTCATTGTAGCGATATCTCTGGCATGATATCATACCTATCATCCTGGTATTGTGATATTACAATGATCGTGCAGCAGCATTGTTCTTGCTTATGGCAAAACAGTAAAAATGTGAGTAAAACAGTTTTATAAATGATTGTTTTATGTCATAAATTGATTTTGAATGATAAAAAAACTTCACCCTTAGGTCTCCTCATGTCAAATATATCAACACTCGTTGATAAAAGTTTAAGTGTCAGGATGAGACGTATGGTAGGGCGTAGTGGTCAAATCTCGTACTGACGTAAACGGTTCCTGACAGTGTTGGGATGGACCCGGCGCAGTCCTGGAATTGTCTAGGACGTCGTTACTGCCGTTTGGAACCTGTGTTGGAGATGAGTACCTCGAATCAATCTGTCCTGTCTTGGCGTCACTACTCGGGGACGTCCAGAACTTGGGTAGTCGGCAACATCATTTGTGTTCTGATAACGCCTGACCAATTCCAATATCGTGTTACGATCGCATTTGGAAATGTGTTGCCACCTGTTGTTGCCTCATTCCTGCTTGGATCATTCCAACTGCTTCATGACGTTGCGAAGATGTTAACCTTGGCATGAATTGCTTGTGATATGCTTGTATCTGTGCCTAAGAAGTTTCGAATTTTTGAATGATCACAACTCATGCTTTCCAAAGTGACAGCAAGTTTTGAGTTGTACATGCTGTGTACAGCTGCACAGGATGCACGTGCAAAAGGATGCACGTCCAAAGGCTCCCATCAATGACGTCATATCAAATGGCATGAGCATTTGAATGTCTCCAATAATTTCATATATGGACAGTGGGCCCTCATATTTATAATTCTCCGTGCACAGTTTCTTTATGTGGCTAGTATATGATAGTGGCAAGTTAAGTACAGGGATAATGAATGCATGATATTACAATGATGTTTAAACAGGTTAAATAAATGCATTCATTATCCTTGTACTTACCTGGCCTCTATCATACTTGCCATTTTTGGTTTTAACTCTCTTTTATGTTAAGTTCCTTGTCTTTTATCATTTTTCCCAACTTTGTTCACTTGTAATCACATCCATTGTAAGTTTTTTTTATCATCCCCATGTACCTACATACCATATTTACTTACTATAACCCTCCTCACTGTAACATTCACCTGATAAAGGAACAAGCATATGCCCCGAAACGTCGTGAACTTACGAACAAACTAGAAGTTGACATCAAAGAAATCCTAAACTATGTACCACCCCTTCTAAATGTCCCTAAACGAATTAAAACACAAACCTTTATTTGAAATATACTTTTTAATAATAATTTATGCTTGATGTATTTATGTATCAATCGCTGAACCCTTTGAGTGCCAAACTCAACATTTGTCAAATTAAATGTTAAAAAATCAGTCATAGGCTGTTGAAAAACTTGCCTATGATAATTTGTTTGAAAGACATGATGAAGGAGCTTATTTAAATACATTTTCACGAGGAAGGTTTTTAACAATACTTGCCAGTTGCAATTGTAAGTCAAACTAAAATCACACACTAAGGTTTAAATGTTATTCTACACCAGTTTTTAGAGTATGTTTCATTGTAATTTATAAAATTTTATATTTGTCTGTATTAAATATACGTACCTAGATTACATTATGTATTCATTCCATGTGCAATATGACTTTTCATATTGTCAGAGTATGATATCAGTTGATGTCAGTTGATTTGAGAGTATGATTTCACTCGAACACATTGTGTATAAACCATAACTGTTTTGATCATCCCAGAACATAGAGACGCAGTAGGCAACAAAGAAGAGTTAATGTTGGATAATGGGATGTAAATATTGGTGGGTCTTCAATCACTATTATCAATTATTATTTGAGTCCTATCCAATATGAAACTTTTGCTGTAGGCCTTGCTAGTTTTTAAATTAAAGGAATTATTGAAAAAATCATAACATACTTGATAATGATAGTTTATGCCTTATGTACTTATTTTTTAATCCTTTAACACTTTGAAGGCCAAAAATCAGTCATAACAGGCTGTTGAAAACCTGTTCTATGATAATTTATTTAAAAGGCCTCATGGAAGAGCTAATTATAACAAATATCACAAGGTTTGTTTTCAACAGCACCAGATAGTCGCAGTTTTACGTCAAATTGAAATAATAGTAAGCCTTTATATAGCGCCCAAATAAGAAGAATGCTCATAGGGGCTTAGTCGTATACTCTCTTGAAGATCAAGGTTTTCAATTCAGACTTGAAGCTGGTGATGTTTGTTGTGCAGAGTAGGGGAGATGTAAGCTTATACCACAGCACAGCATTCTCTGCAGAATGCTCTGTGACCATATGTGACAGTACGTGCGACTAGGACAGCGATTTGAGGTTTTGGCATCGTGCGTAATGTATAAATGTCATTGTCAGAGCAAGGCCCTTCAGTGCCTTAAAGACGAATATCAGCACTTTGAATTCGATCCTCTCCCTAATTGGTAGCCAGTGTAGTTCTTTTAGTACAGGCGTACAAAATAACACTCTGAGGTTTAAATATTAGTCTTTACCATTGGTACTTTCCATTATAATTAATAGAATTGCCAAGATGTTATATATTTTTCTGCATTAAATACCTCGCGTACATTATGTATTCATTCCACTAATTTAGGCCAGGGTTCGTACAGAATGTTATTGACAAAATTCAAGGACTTTTCCATGATATATTTTATTTTCACGACTCCGTTTAACCCAAAATACTAACAAAATAGCAACCTAATCTCACCTTTACTCATGATCATCACTTGTTTTTCTGAAAAAAACTGGCTTGAGTAGATTTTTTAAACTGTATTCTATCCAAGTGAATAGTCAACCAATAAAATTACTTTTCAAACTACAAAATGCGTTGTTTTTGTTTTTGTTTTTTTAAAAAATTTTAACTGCAAACTTAAAAATACACAGACACAGTATTTTATTTTATTTTTTATCTTTTTCCATTATCTATATTCATTTTCCAGTCATTATTTTTAAAATTCCAGGACTTTTCGATGATTTTGAGTTGGTTTTTATTTTTCCATGAC
>JAULCD010181338.1:0-10788 GCA_032361085.1 Calliostoma canaliculatum
AGTAGTAGTAGTAGTAGTAGTAGTAGTAGTAGTAGTAGTAGTAGTAGTAGTAGTAGTAGTAGTAGTAGTAGTATTTACGCCCATCCTTTTCATTCCCCAGCCAACTAATATTTGTTGGATATAAACACAATATTATGTTTTATTGAGTGCATTGCCAATTATTGATATGCGTTATCTTCAGTTTAATTTGATCTTAAACCTGCGACTCGGGTCGAGATTGAAATAATACACAAAGCATTGTGAGGAAAACGACAACTTATTTTTCATAACTGATGCAATCAATGTTCTATGTTCAAGATGACTATGCCACTTCGAAATGACCATGTTACAGCTTCTTGTGTCACATTTTATTTCAGAACATACTATAACTTAAGTGCAAGGACGTTATACGTTGTCATTAATATTCCGCAACTACCCTAACCTATATGTTCTCATCGCTGTTGCTAATTAACTTCATCAAGACATCGTTTGATTCCAGCTGATCAAATAACTTTTCCAAACTGATATATCGATCAGAAGTAACCTGGGATCAATGAAAAGGTTAATTTCAGAAGTGTGGTCATGACCTTATCTTAGAGAAACCTACCAACGTAAGTGGACGTCAAACACACGACAAGAAATCAATCCAGGGCCTTTCACTGTACCAATGGATGGTGTTCAAATGCCATACTTGTTGCAAACTCATCCCTTTCCTGAACACACCCTACAAGAAATCAATCCAGGACATGTTCCTTAAAGCGATCTTATTGTTTAGATGGGGCGTAAATAGTTTTCTGAAACAAGGTCTTTTGCATTTGTTTCTTACCATAGGCTTACGACTGTCGTAGCATTGAAATCAATTTGGAACCGGTGCCGATTGGCACCGGTTCCAAATCGATTTCTGCGCTACGACAGTCTTAAGCCAATAATATATTTAGCACTTATGATCAACATATCCTAAAATCGCTTTAAGAAGCGAGCCCCAGTGCCTTCCACTGGGACATTCGATTTGGTTTTAAAATACCAAACATGTTGAACACTCTGCACTTTCAAAGGAAAGATAAGGTCTTTTTTCGAACATGCATAGATTACAAGTCTTGCATTCGTATACAGAACCCATTGGTGGAGTTTTTTGTGTCTTTTGGATGCACAGTTTACAACAAGTCAGAGTTTCTGAAACGATCTTGTTGGTCAGTGTACACGTACACAAGTCAAGTCTCTCTGTAGCGCTTGATTGATTGTTTATTGCCCCAGACCCTTTAGGTGTTCATCAAGCAATCAACAGCCGAGGACTCCGTTTTGGACCTCCTAGGCAGTTATCCAGACGTCTTCAGCACTCTGTCTGTGACCAAAATAGATGTAAAAGTAATACCAACATCTATTTTGGTTTTCATATTGAAAGGCTATTAATGAAAACAAGGAAATCACGTCTACTTTTGCTTTGAACACATACTTTTAATACTATGAAAGGCTTGCCCTATACGAGTTCTGTTTAGATGTTAAAAACTACTGGTAGTTTTCAAACTCATTTTATATACGATTAAGAAAATAAAATAGGTGATATAATCAGTTTTTCCAACAGGAGATGGCTCCAACAGGAGATAATGCTTGTGTGAGATCAAGCAAAATCTTCTAGGGGATATCGTCACAAATGATGGCATTTTATTGTAGCGATATCTTCGGCATGACATCATACCCGTTGTCGTATCGTTGTAATGTTACAATGATCGTGTAGCAACATTGTTTTGGCTTATGACAGAATAGGAAAATGTCAGTAAACTTTTTTTAAATAATTGATTTATGTCGTAAACTGATTTTGAATGGGAAATAGAATCCGAACCTCGGAGTTTTAAACATTTAACTACTCGTGTTGATATATTTGATATTAGACGACACTCAGGTGAGATTCTCTATGTATCAAGGAGGATCACATTAATCATTGTTCAACAACCACACGCAGTAAATGAAGAATAAGGCGGCCAAACGTGTTAAGTGTGGGTGTGTATTGTTTGGTTTTATTTTGCAAGGGAATATCCGGACACTTACATGTGGTGTCACAATGAAAATCTACCGATTATGTTACTATCGAATATTGTATATCTCTAACAATCATGACCTCATTTCTGACACCAACTGTTTTGAAAACGCCTGATTCGCCAGGAGCATGTGCTGTTAAATACACACATTGCCTGATCACGTTAATGCTTGTGCAAAAAACAATATTGTTTGATAACAAGGGCAAACTGTGCTTTGTAGTTATTATCGATGTCAAGTTTAATTATGTTAAAAATTAGAAACATTTAGTGAACAAAATGACCCCTTCTACTTGTTTTAAATGCATTTTATACTTTATGAGAACTGTGCAGAATTAGCAGTGGTAGATATGTTAAGAGTTTATTTTAAAAATCGTTAAAACTTTTAAATAGTCGCTGATCAACTCGTTGCTTGTAAATCGTCATTTTGCACGATGTTTTGAACGACCAGCGACGAATTGCCAATTTGTACAACATATACTTATAGAATCCCTAATTTATGTTCCAGAGAAAACCTTTTCAACTGCTACCGACTATTATTATATTACTAACACAAATACTGCATTGGTATAGTGTGCACATCTGTTGTTCTATGTTATTCTGTCATGTTCCCTCATTAAATTGTAATTGGTGAAACTAACATCTTATCAGCGCAGATAGTCTGTAGTAAGATAATGACATGACATTAGCATTTAAAAAACCCAACTATCTCTAGGCCCAGTTTCACTAACACGTCATAACTTTACGATGGCGTAAATTTAATCATTGACCTGGTGGATTTGGCTTACAAATGCCAAACACTATTGTAAACTGTGCACTTTCCAAAGAAAAACTTGTTTTTCTTTGGGAAGTGCAAATTTTACAACGTTTTTGGGCATTTGTAAACCAAATCCATTAACCAAGTGGCATGGTTTACGACTCGTAAAGTTATGACGACTTTGTGAAACTGGGGCCTGGATCTGAAAAAACCAACAGCATCAGCGCGCTGACTTTAAGCTAATGTACAGTGATTTATCGAAGTTATTTGAATGTGCCACAAGTGTTTGTTT
This sequence comes from Calliostoma canaliculatum, assembly GCA_032361085.1. Taxonomy (NCBI): domain Eukaryota; kingdom Metazoa; phylum Mollusca; class Gastropoda; order Trochida; family Calliostomatidae; genus Calliostoma; species Calliostoma canaliculatum. The sequence continues at coordinate 3,062 of JAULCD010181338.1, forward strand.
TCAGAATTGCTGTGAAATGAAAGTTATAAAACTACACGTCACAAACCAACATCTCTCTGGGCTATTGTTTTTAAGTTTACATATGTTTTAATTGTTTCTATATGTGCACTTTTTATTTATCTTACAATGTCTTCACGCTATACATTCGCATCGTAATGTCAATGTAGATTATACTGTGCTTAAATCTAACTCAGTGGTTAAACCATTTGACATTCAAACTTAACATTATCAATTTCAATACACAAATTCAAGTCGCAATAGACTATTACAACCTATCCCGTGATAAATTGTTTAAAAGAGCTCCTTTACAATTTATCACGAGATAGGTTTAAGTAACAACCACTTAGTTTGGGGACATGTGGCTCTTTTACACTTCATTTTTATAACCTTTTGAATGGTGTGAATCCTCGAAAACTGCCAGCATCTGGCTTCTGTTTCACGGAGACGTATTATTACGACTTTGTAATCAATGTGACTGGGTAAATAGGCTAGGTTCAGAAACAAAAGTTTGTTTGGGGGAGATAGCAAAGTTTACATCGAATTTTGAAATTTATAAACCAAACCCACTGGTCCAGATTCATTGTTTACAAAGTCGTAATTTTATTACGTCTTTGTGAAACGGGGCGCAGTCTGCGGTGCAACTATACACCGGTGCATCGTGATACATGGCATACGATACAATACACGATACAGTTTTGCCAGTGAATCGATACGCTACGATACAAAACTGTGTATAGTCACAGTGTAAATTCCTCGTCTTGTCAAACACAGTATGTAATTTTGTTTAGTGCTAACTTGTAGAAAAGGCAATAATTTAATGTCAAGTGTTGTTCGTATTGAAATAAATGAAATTATCTTATTCAGAAGACAAAACGCCTTTATTTGTCTTTGTTGTGTAAGGTATACACGTCATAAAACAGCTGCATTTATGTTTTTATTTGTTGACCTTGATAGTTTTTATTTGTGTTTCGAGATACGTATCAAATGACAGTAGTATCGTGACCTACTTGCATGGTTGGGCCTAAAGGCACAGATGAGGAAATATCAAGTATTGAAAATACCTCCTATGAAATTATAGAGACATATAAATGAATCACGCTTTATAACCCTGTTGTTGTGTCTGATACAATTTCTTGACAATTTTCATTAGATTCAGGGAATACAAAAGTCGAGATTGAATGGTCTAGCATGACGCCTGAAGGATAGTGTAAATCTTACATTGTTTGAAAGCTCAATCTTGTCTCACGTTCCACACATCTTGCCGACGGAAACATCTTAACTCAAGCCACAAGCACGGGTCCCCCGACAAGGCATTCACACTGATTTCCTGCACCTGAATCAACAATCATTTTAGTAGCGATTATTTCTCTCTTGACATTTAATTCCAGCATTTTTGCCAGGGGGTGATAATATAATGCCTTGTAGTCTTGTTCATAAAACATGTGCATAAATAGAGGTAAAGTGTGTTTTACTTGTTCTTGTTATAGCGGATATTCAAAGTTATGACAGTCATGTGCGGAAAAGACTAATTCTACCTTGTTAAAGTTAGTTAACGTTACTTCACGTTTATTTTACAACTTGTTATGTGCACGTGAATGTAAAATATATACTCACACTTCACAAGGTGTATAAGACAATATTCTTATAGATATGGACGGTGGCCGTCGATACCCGAATTGTTGTAGGTTTATAAGACAATGTACCGAGGAAAGTGTGGGGACATATATCATATAACCGGCTCGCGTCATGGTGATGCTTTTCAAAAATATATTTCTGTATTATATTTTGACTGGTTACGTCATTCCTTCTGTTCTATAAATCATTTATACCCCGAGTTTAAGACGCTAAGATATTTTAATTTTGCAGTGACATTAAATACAACATGTGCAAAGTTACCAATACCATGCAAGTGAAGTTGTATAGCAAGTATTTTATAGCTCTAACAATATCTTCCCATAAGACTGACTAAGAAGCAGTATATGTTTTTTTTATATCTAGTGATTTTTTTAATGTGGACAATTTAGATGCCAAAGAATTTTTTTAATTTGTTTCAGGCATAATAAACAAAAGTTAGTAAGACAATAGTAATGGAGAAAACACCATGTTGCATCTAGCAGAAACAATACGAGCGATTATTCCATAAAAAAATACCAGGTAAACCGTAAGTAAACAAAATTAAAACTTACATTAGTGCGTGTATCAGTTTATCGTGTATCTGGCTTTCGTATTTTTGTAAATGTATATCGTTTATTTGTAAATTCTCTTCCACTAAAACACAATATGTATTGTGCATGTGTACAATGCTGTCTGTGTTAATGTATGTACCTCTTTCGAAAATACACTATGATATAAAACACAATGCATGTGGTTTACAAATGAAGTGCATGATACACCAGTAGTTTCGTTTAACACATGTAAGTTCATAACAATTAATCCTCTCATATTCCGGACTAGGTGAATCTGCACTTGTAATCCTATGAATGCCAACTTAATTTGGGAAAGGACTTAAAACTGAGTCTAGCTTGAGCTGTTGAAGACCTATCCTGTGATAAATTGTTTAAAAGAGCTACTACAAGAGCTTTTTTGAACAAAATATCACAGGATAGGTTTTCAACACCCTATTTAAATTTGAATTGGGACAATAAAACAAACAAATGTTGAGTTTGGCACTTACATGTAATTGGGTATAAACACAGCATGTTCTGGGGAAACACAACATATAGGCCTAAGGATTATTATTGTTGGAAACCTTTAGTGGATGATTTAAGTGACTTTAAAACACAATTTTACAGTAAAATGTGAAACGAGTAATGTAATATTCTGTATGTATATCTATTCATCCAATAAAACAAATTGAATCCAATAACGTCCACTTGAAATATACTTTTTATGTATACAGCACGTGACAACTATGAATTGACACTGGCATCAACGCAAAATGTCATGAATGTTATCAGATTTTTAAAAATAACTAACCCATTTTTGCATAGGATGAACAGAATTTATTTGTTTAAATTATTTATCATTGGATCTATTAACTACATAAACTTGAGCTACAGAACAGATGGATTGCAATTCACTGAACTGTTATTATTGGACAATTAAGAAAGCCCTCTTACAGATTAAGTGTTAAACGATTGAAAGGAGGACGGTCTCAGTAACGACTAGTTCGCTACATTTTGCAGGGATGTCGATAAATGTTTATGAAATGTTTAAGTACGTTTTAACAAATCACTTACTTTAAAAAAATAAATAATTTCCACCAGTACATAAATGCTGGTATGAAACGAATGTCACCCGACGTTTATTAACACATCTTTTAGAACAGTGTATTACCTTGCGACAGAACGATGTTACTAAAATGTGACACAACACTAGAAAAAATGTATAGAAATTAGTCAGTGGTTTTTTATTGGTTTTATGAGATTTCCTGCGGAAATCTCATCAAACCAATCGAAAATCGCTGAGTTGCGTAATAGTGATTGTAATCATAAAATCAAACACGCAAATCCCAGTGTTTGTTTTCAGCTAGCTAAAAACGATTAAATCGTGGTCATTTCTAGGCATAACAAAAAAGTTCTTAGCATTTTAATAAGGAGTAGTAATTATTGGCTGCAACAATGAACGATCAACAATGGTCGCATTTTTTGCAGCTTGGTGACAAATAGTCACTTCAGGTGGTTCGGTCTTGAATAATAACGTCTTCCAATTACATGGACCCCTGCTGATTTCACAGTCAATAGACGAACGGTTTTCATTTTGAAAAAGAAAATACACGTGAAATAAAAACCGTTAAAGAGCCGTGACAGTCATAAATGAATAAATACAGATATTTGAAGAAGAACATTGCCTACTGTGGGCAATGTTTAACTTCTCTTTTTATATTACCGGAACTGGTAACTGCCACTTAGGTGATAAGATGCAACACTATTTTTTCGCCAGTGAACAATAAAACATTAACGGCAGCATTTATCATAGTCAATGATATAAAAATGCTTGCTTTTTACGTTGAATATTTGATCAAATGGATTCCATGAACAAATACCCATCACCAGAAAAAAATGAGTTCACAAACATGAAACACTGAAAATCTTATCAATCCAATGGAAATCCACTGAATAGTGTCTATACATCTTTTAGAGACATTTAGGAGTTGCTTATGGTTGTCAAATTCTTTATTGTCTGAGAGAGACGTTTCGGTGTAGGTACTAACACCGTTATCAAGCATATGATACAATTTGTGAGGTACATTTTTATAAAGTAAAGCACAATTAGTTATATAAAATGCCTTTGAAAGCCACAGTTGAGTATATTTGTAAGCGAATACTATTTTCAGATAGCATCATGTTTTATTGGAGTTTTGATCATCCCATACGCCCAACTGTACAGACTTACCATTATAATTAGTGAAACCTTTCAAATGTATTTAAGATTGTTTATGAATATTTTAAACAGTTCTTTGTTTTGGGTCTAAACATAAGGCATGTTCCAAAACTTTTTTTGAAATACTTTTGCTAAAAAGATGTTTATTAACATCTAGCTGAAGTCATAGTTAATAATCACATGACACCGTTATAATTAGTTCTATGTAAATACACAAGTGCTAGTTATTGTCCATTGCAAAAATATACACACTACAGTCACTTGATTATTACCGTTGTTAGGTACTCTGAGTTACGTTCATCAAGGTCATATTTGGGTAAATTGATCGTAACATTGGCCTATGAATGTCGTTGCAGAGATCGCTTTAGAACCGGTGCCATACGGCACCGGTTCAAAAACGATTTCTGCATCACGACAGTCGTAACGCTATGATCAGAAACAACTCCACAGGACATTGTTTTACCAAATTATTTACTATCATCTTAACACTAAGATCGCTTTGAGGAACCGGGCCCTTGATTATGTGTGCTTCTTGGAGCAAACGCAAATCCTTAACATTCACTTAGATATTAAATTCCGCACACTGTGGAGACACTGATGTTGTTGCAGTTAATTCATTTGCATATATACAAATAATTGGGTTGAGCGAGTGACTGACTTGGGCCCCGTTCATCAAAGCGGTTTAAGGCTAAGTTTGATCGTTAGCAATTTAAAAAAAACGCCCCGTGAAGTTGTTCTTATCATAGGCTTGCGAGTGTCACATCGCCGGGATCGATTTAGAACCGGTGCCAATTGGCGATCTGTGCGTTACGACAGTCGTAAGCTAATGTGATATTTAAACACTTACGATCAACTTTGCCTAAGCTTGCTTTGAGGAACGGGGCCTTGGTTTTCCACACCGCAATCATTCAATAATCTAACTGATGATGTGTGTCCAAATATACATTACAGGTATATAAACTATAAACACAACTCATGTAATGTATTAATTTACAAAATAAAATACGACAAAGCAATTTCAAAACGTTGCGAGACAAACGTCATTAGTGTCCTTAAATTACTGTTAAAAAACGTCCTAGTTTGCATGCACCAAAGTTTTCTGTCAGTTATAACAAAAAAATAACTGATGACTCATATATAATTTTTACATGCACAATCGATTTCTTTTAAAGTCCTTTAATACAGAATGTAGATAAAATGCTCCGGTTGTCTGCCTTAAAAACGTGTTCACATCTCAAGTTCATTTAATGAGGTAATCTTATAAGTTTGTTTTTTTTTAAACAAGGAAGTTACAGGCAGTATATGTGCGACGTCAACGCAAGAGAGTGGCCAACAGGAATTATCTGATATGTGTTGCTATGAATAATTTGTGTCACAAGTAAAGTGTTTAAGTAATCAATTTAAATAGTTTTAATCCATGTCGGAATCAAGGAGATTTCAAGGCTTCAATGTAAAGTTAACCCATGGAGTGCTAACTCGTTTTTGTAGGACAAAACTGTGACAACAGTGTGCTATAAAACATATCCTGTGATATATATCCAACAGATCAAGTACTAGTTTTCATATAAACTAGTAAACTATATCAAAGCATGTGTTATTAAGGTCGCCGAAGTAAAAAAACTAAGGTACGAACAATATTTCGTTTAAATTTATTATCGTTGATACTGTGACATTGTTTTTACTTAATGACGTTTGGACCATGTCAACAGTGTCGTTTGGTTCTAATTATGGCTTGATTTTATTTTTCAAAAGTTACAAAAACATTTGAGGAAAAGTGACCTAATCGTCTTTAGGCAAAAACATCCTTACCATATCAGCGAGTGAGTAAGGTGAAATTAAATTTACAAATATTAACAATCACCAATCCCTTTCGGGTACATTTGGCAGTGATGGTACATAGTTCAGGATTTTGTTGATGTCACACATCCACATGATTTTGAATTTGTTTTACATCGTTTGCAACACTACTTGCCATTTGTAAACCGAACAGTTTTTGTTGTAGAGTTGTGAAAATACACTGCAGATAGTAGAAAAGGATCTTAAATTATTTGCCTCAAATACAGTTAACAGCAAAGTGAAAATTATTCCCATGGTCGTCAAAATGTAAAATACCATTTTAAAGGGACGTTTAACAAATTGTGGAAATAACCCGTAATTTCTGTTGTTGTTTTTCAAACAGTGGGAAATAATTGTTTTGTTTCCAGCAGATAGTCCCAATATCGAATGAACATTGAAGTACTTTGTGAAATGCAAAAATAAATAGCAAAAAGAGCGTGAAACATTTGTTACCGTGAAACCACAATCATTTCACAGAAACATAACGTGGCTATTCCTTTTAACTTTGTGTTATGTGTTGTGTACGACTGGACACAAATGTATGTTCATACTTGTCAAGTGCTCAACTGTCTATTCGACATGCTGGTAGGACATACAGGCGATTATGATTGGTGTCGCAGGAAGTAATTTGCTTTATAAAGTGTTAGATTTAAAAAAAATGTAAATATAGGATTTAATGAAACTATTGTATGATCTATTTTACGTGCATTGCATTTTTTACATTATGTTCATTTGCCTTTAGACATTTAGAACTGGTCAGTCATATTCGACCTATTTAACTAAAATGAAAAGGGTCAAATGCAGTAGTACGATTGAGAAAGAAAGGTACGTTTGGGTTTAACACAATTTTTAACAATATTTCATTTATCTAAGTACATATTTTTTACATCAACGATCCCCTATTATTAATCATTTTTTTACACCTGTGAGGTGTAAGTATATGTTTTTCTTCATAATGGTATGATCAGACCACTGTACATAAACAAATCATAGTTACCCCGTGGGGTTTCCGGGGAGCGTCCTCGGGCACTGGACAGAATAGGACCCCAGTAACTCCATGCTTGAAGTACAAGCCGTCTAAAATGGGGATCTTTTGCTGTATCTTTTCTTTCTATCAGCATCTTGTTCTCATCTGCTACTTCCTCGATGTAGCTGAAATATTGCTGAAAGCCATATAAACTATATTTCACTCGCTCACTCACCTCATCATAGGCTAACGACTGTCTTGGCAGAAACATGGCACCGGTTCCAAGCGGTTTCTGCGCTACGACAGTCGTAAGCCAATGTTAGGTTTTAGCAGTGTGATCAACTCAAGCTAATATCGCTTTGAGTAACGGGGCCCCAAATGAACGATTAAGTACAAAATATAATATTGTCAACTTTGTGTATGTTATCGACGCTCCTTTTTCGGTAAATTCGCCTGATGGAGAAAGCGTATTTCCCGAAATGTCATGAACATACTTATAAATAAGTTGGCATCCACAAATCCTGCATTATCTCTCAAAACA
>JAULCD010181449.1:0-10786 GCA_032361085.1 Calliostoma canaliculatum
GTCCGCGCCCGTATCCAGGTCCATATCCACCTCCGTAGCCAGGTCTAAATCCACCTCCGATTCCGAGTCCAAATCCATGGCCACCTCCGAATCCAGGTCGTAATAATCCATAAGGCGATCCCCACATTCCCATAGCTTCAAACGTCTGGGCGGCAAGAATCATCACAAAGAGGAGTTGGATTGCTCCCGTCATTTTCAGAGATCTGAAACAGAACAAGCATTGTACTACACGTATATATCATTGATACTTTTTCAATTTATGCTAGAAGCTTTTGTGTATTGTATTATGACGTCAGATTTAACAGACAATATATGTAGATTAACTTGTTATGTTTACACCTTACATTAGGATTATTTATATATGCTACAAAACAATAATTTGATAGGTCAAAGCAAAGTAAACGTTTGTTTTAAACTGACATTATACACATAGAACCTACACTAAATGTACATAACAACAATACGATCAGGCAAACGTTAATCCACAACAGCTAATAAATAATTAATTTAACCCTTCGAGTGCCGAACTTAAACGTTTCTGTGTTGCATTGTCCAAATCTAGTCTAAATAAGCGATTAAGAACCATTTCGGTGATAATTTGTTTTAAAAATCTTTAAAATAAGCTTATTAAAACAAAATATCACTGAATAAAGTGTAATGCCAGCTAGAGAGTGACAAGCACAACGACATGTATATGTTATATTTGGGTTCAAACTATCTTAAAAAAGGCAAATATGCTATCACTTTGCGTAGTAGAGTCCCGTGTGGGATCCTTTTAGACAGTGACAATCACAGTTATATGTTATATTTGCAATTATACTATCAACAAAAGTGAATATTCTATAATTTTGCGTGGTTGAGTCCCGTGAGGAATTCTATATTATTTCTGGATAGATTTTCAACAGTACACAATAGTCCCAAGTTTACGTCCAAATGAATCAGTTTGGCACTGTAAGGATTTAACTATGCACACAGAAAAGCTTCAGACTCTTACCTTTGATTGTTGGATCACTCATGGAAATGATACAACTGCTGAAAAGGACCGCATATTTATACCATGAAATGACACATTGTTACCTTGGGGTCTGACAAATTACTGTCTCAATTATAGACTTTAGTTGTTCATTGTCCTTGTGTCCATCTCTCTAATCTTGACATGTATTACGGCCGTGGGGCTTTTCCTTTATCTTATGTGGACATTCTGATGGGGACAATGTCAGTTTTAAAATTCTCGTCTTTTGTTGGTAAATGCCACTTCCCATATCCTTATGTCAATTTACACATTGTTTTAAAGGAAAGATATTGTTAAAAATGTAGAAAACCAACAAGTTGACTAAATACTTTTAATCCTAATATTGTTATGTTTGTTTCATTTACACTTTGAAAATATTAACAGTTGGTTTAAATGTTATTTCAAAGTTTTAGTGCAAAGTTCTGTTATGATCATTGGAAAAAATTATGTAAATTATTCAGCTTTTTTTTATGAGTTTGATGTGATTTTCTATGGAAATCTCATCAAACGCATAGAAAACCGCTGAATAATTTCTAAACGAATGTTTAGTGGATATGTTGTGCCCCTGATATTATGTAAACACCTATTCTCAGCAAGAAGGCCAAATAACAAACATCGTGGTCGCAGGGATGTTGACACTTTAATTAAAGATGTGGTTTGTTATAGTTATGTATAAATAGTACATTATGTTTTAGTCTTTCCTTTTCCATACAATCATTTTGAACCGCACTGATAATCCGAACACACTGACCGATATTGTCAGTCATTTTGGCATACTTTCACAAGCAGCTTAATAGATGTACTTTTTCAGTACACGTTACAGAAACAAACACGTTAACTGTACAATAGGGATTTGTGTTTTGTGAAGTGGAGATGTTAGTCTTGTTATATGTCAAATTTCATACACATGCAGTGATATTGGGGGAAAGTTACCTCGATTATAAGGTTTTCTTCGATTTTTTGTAATCTTCGATACGATTAGGCCGAATAAATAAAAAATGTTGTGGTTCCGATTACCCGACCTTGCCTACAACATAGGTGACGACTCTAACTTTTTTTATTATAATAATGACAAAAAATAACTTATCATCTAGTGCAGCTGAAAACCTATTTTATCTTATTAACCCTTAAAGTGCTCAGCACAACATTTGCTCATTTTAGTGGTCAAATTCCAACTGATACAGGCCGTTGAAAACCTATCCTGTGGTAATTTGTATGAAAGAGCTTCTACAGGAGCTCTTTTAAACAAATTAACACAAGATAGAATTTCAACAGCAGAAGATGGTCATAGTTTTAAGATTGGCTGAAATCCATTCAGCACTTTAAGGGTTAAAATGTGATATCAGACAAAACATATTTCTTTTTTAAAAAACCCAAGCACAGGTGCTAATATTTTGCAAATTGAGGCCTTCGTTCATGAAAAAACTGGTTTTAAAGTTTTTAAAGTGAGACCCGTCACTATTTGTTACTATTTTGATGTTTTCTTGAATTTAACATGTGGGTAATTTACGTAAATGCCAACGTTTTTTATCTTACTAAAAACACTTGTAACAAAAACCTTTACAGTTATTGAGCTTTGCCTTAGTAGATTCATGTTCACCTTGCATAGTAAATCACATCTTTAATTGAAATTTCATTGTGCACATTGTCTTGTGCGTTTTGTTCAACACGTGTTTAAATATATGCTCAAGACATGTTTTCGTAAATTAAATATTCAGGTCAGCATCACAGGCATTCTGTTAAAAATAATTAGGAACGATTATCTAATTACATACTATATATGTTCGTGTTTGAAATGAAGTTGTTTTGAAACATGTTTCTATATACATTCAGCTTTTATAATATCTAGTCCTCGCCGTAGCGCTAACGTAGATTACATTTTCAAATATAGGGTCTTATTACTTTAGGGTCCATAATTTAAAAATGGTTTAATGCTGAATATACAAAAAATAGATTACCTTTACTGTGATGATGCTACATTACTAATTTACGTGAAGTTGTTATCACATTTTTTTTAATTTTTGGCATCCTTGCTAAGAATAGATGTAAACTAGTATGCTGCATTCAAAGTAATTAAATTAAAGAAGCTGTATTATTGTTTTACACTAAATACCTGCTAATTTATCATTAACATATAAGTTTCTGAAATTAAGATACTCAACTTAGAGTAATGGACCAAGCTATGATTCCTACCTAAAACAAATCCCTACAAATCCCTATACGTAACTTCAACAGGCTGTCGAGAATGCATTCATAAACTTAAATAGATATGCTATACAGCTTGCACTCTCGCCAGGATTTACCAGACAAAAAATCCTGCATACCATACGCATAAATTTAACAAGGGACGCAAATTTGTTACGTGTGCGTCCGAAGGGAAGCAACAAAACCACAAAATCAGTGTTTTGCTGGCTTTTAGATCGGTCACTGTCAAACATTACACTGACACCGTTTGCAATTACAGGTGCCATTGACATTTTAACAGTACCAATAAATATACATTTGAAATCTAGGCCCCGATCCTCAAAGGTACGTTGACGTAAGTGCTAAATTATAACGTTTGCTTATGATTGTCGTAGCACAGAGTCAATCGTAAGCCTATGACCAGAAACAACTCCACAGGACATTGTTTCAAAAATTACTTAAGATCAACTTAGCCCAAAATCGCTTTGACGAACGGGGCCCTGAAAATTTTTTAAAAAGCTGTGTCAGATTGGGACCCCCAAGTTATAGCCTGGGACCCCTGACATTCTTAGTTGCTAGTCCCAGGAACTCCTAAATTTATACGTCGAGGTATATTCCTACCCTCAATATTAATATGCCCATTCTGTAGCATACTTATCGCCATCTAATTTATAGGTCTTGACAGATAAAACGTAGACTGTTTAAGAAGCATTTTAGAAGTTGTGAGTACAGAATGTATAAAACCTTTATGGACGATCATCTGTTTTATTACACGGTAGCGACGTTTCAGTATACATTATACCGTTTTCAGTTTGACCAAAGACTACACTTTAAAAACAAAAAAACGTAGCTATACCGTGCAATAACGAAGTTGATCATCTATAAAAGTTTGTCTAATAACAAGTAACCTAACAAAACTCCACATTACAAGACAAAGTTTGTGTTTTAAATTGTTCTCAACTATGATAAAATATCAAGTTTTAAAAAATATCAGAAACAAAAAATATTTCAGCATTCTTTAAATCTACAGCAATGCCAACACGTTTGCATTTATTATTTCCATGACTTAACCGATAACTTAATGTTTTAAAGTAGCGATGTTGCCTTTAGGTTTATGTAAATGAATTCTTTGTTAATTTTTAAACTCTTAAACTTGGATTGTAAACATTGCGTATATGAACTCCAAACCAAGGTAAGTGTCAATTTCTCAAGAAAGAAAGACATTTACAATCTGTCACTGGATATCCCCCATTACTCGCACGACGTCGCTGAAGAAAGTGACCCAAGGCTATATCTGCCGTAACTTGTCGGATCAAAAATAATAGAAGCACGGACAATGAAAATAAGTGAGTTTAAATAATAAATTGTTACCGTCCTGACTAACATGTCAGATTTTAAACATTACTTGTGTGACATTTCACAGAAAGACATTTATAACATGTCACTGGATATCCCCATCAAGGAATTAATAATATTTAAATAGCAACTTATATCTGTTTTGATTTATTATGAGGGCCACAATTTCAAATTGAGTTCAAAATGGTTCTTTAAACTCTTAATTTACTTAAGTAACTTAAAGCCCTGACCACCTTGTCGGTGGTGATTTGTTTAAAAACAAACTCCTTTAAATAGGTTTTTGTTGGTTTTGCAATGTATTTAGATTGAACTGCAGCCGCTGAAAATGAAAAATGATGTAATTTAAGAGAGAAAGTAGAAGTGGCAGGCATGCAAAAGCTTAATAAATAACAATTCTTGATTGCTAAGTAGCGACGTTTCGATGTATATTCTTACACCGTTATCAAGCAAGTGATGACAATTATGACTAACCACTTCTTGGTTGCTGAGTAGTGATGTTTCGATGTTGATTCTTATGCCATTACCATGCACAACGTCGTAAGAATCTACATTGAAACGTCGCTACTCAGGAACCAAAAAGTGGTAACTCACATCTATTATGTGCATTTAATTTCTAAATGAACCTTAAACAACTAAATAAAAGATTGACCACGAAGACTAGGGCTATGATACTTTGGACAATATACTTTTACTTCTATTCACAGTGTTTTCGCTAGCTTTTTTATAAGGCCGGTCACAGGGACCTCTTGTCTAAAACAAATACCGGTCCTACTCATTTTATGCCGGACACCATGGTAGGTTACAACTTATTAAGCAGACTAAACCTCCAGTCTCCTGGAACACTGCTGATATCAACTGGAGGTAAGAAACATAGCTTGGTTCCCCTGCCGGGGAGTTAAACGTAGTGCAATGAACCAAGCTCTGTTTCTTAGCTGACTAAATCTTTGTGAATCTGGAATCTTTTCTTATCTCAGGTGTATGCCTAAATATACGTAAAGGAAGTCTTTAATTGTCATTGAAAAATATTAGATAGTACATAAATGTTGCGAAAATGCATTACATGTAAATAAACGAATATAAAACAAAATACTATATCAAATAAGATTATTATGACAAACCATGAGTGTTAATCGTTTTTTGTCTTTTTTAGTGCTAACGTTTAAACCTAAATGAACTGTTGAAACGTTGTCCTTACCACCGAATAAACTTCCAGCAGCACCAGGTGGTCATAGTTTTAATGTTTGTCAACCCTTTTTCAGTTCACATTGGCAATGCACTTTGTCATCACATTTAAAAATGTTTCTAACACAGAGAATGACACAGAGTCCATTCACACACACACCCAACCCCAACCTACACCCCCACTCATTTCCGCGCCTAACCCAATCGTCAGCCTGTTATTTAATATCCAATTACATCAGTCGTCAGTCACAGTAAAAACATTATCGCACATCATATTTTACTTAAATCAAAATTTAAAAAAAATTTCCATCATCTTATAATCCGCAGTTTGATCATTTAAAACTTTATGAAAGTTGTATTGTAAACAATAGTGAAAGTGATATTTTGGTACATCTCCATACTTTGTGACGTGATCAGTGTTTATAAAAGTTGTGTACCATGTGAGGGACACTGACAAGGCAGGACATGGTTTACCTTTTGTGAACACCGAACAGTGACTGATTGTCTGTCATGAATGCGTCTACCCATCTAAATGTCTTAACCCTTAAAGTTCTAAGAGCAATAATTGCCAGTTTTTTTCTTCAAACCAAACTAGACTGTTGAAAACCTAAACTGTGGTAATTTGTTATTTGAGGTCTTTTATACAAATTACCACAAGATAGGTTTTTAACAGCTCAAGTTTGTTTTGGATTTATGTCCTTCTAAAATAAATTCTGATTATCAGTTAAGAAATAATGTGAAGCAAAACTCAACAAAAACTTACTACTAATACACAGTATTCTCACTTGTACCTAATGACAACTAGTACTTGTATTATCAGGTTATCTTATACATATATTTAATAATATTGTTTTGTAAACACGATGCTGATAAAAAAAACTCCAATTAATAAACATTTTAACAACATTTATTTTTTCCAGCAAGTTTGATTTATGTTATTACAACGGGGCTTGCTGTGCAGGTGCCTGTTGTGCAGAACTTGCTCTTCCAGGGGGCTGTAAACGGCCTCTGTAACGACCAGCTGGAAAGAAAAAATACATAGTACAGACAACTATTAAACTATTAAAAATACATAGTACAGACAACTATTAAACTTCAATAGTTTTCAATTGTGTTTATTTCAAGTGTATAACTTTATATATTTCTGCCTCACGTAGACAGGTGCACAAAATACACATTTTGAAACGTTACTTGAAAGATAATATCGGCTATTTTATCAAACAAAACACCATGTTGGTTGTGAGTGAGTGAGTGAGTGAGTGAGTGAGTGAGTTGTTGTTCAGCGCCGTTTGGGCAATATTTCAGCAATTTACGGCGAGTTGTTGGTTGTAAAAAAGACGCACGTATTGTTATGATGACAAGTATATTATGTTGGGACAATTTGACCTCAATAAATAATAATAAGTAAACTGATAATTGCTCCATGTATGATATATATTTTCATGTTACTTATAACTAACTTTACTAAACGTCAATAATAACCTGCACTAAGTATAGAAGGTATCAGCACATTATGTCTTGTTATTTTTCCTATTATTTCAATACATTATTTATTTTGAATTTCAAAACTTCGCGCTGGAATCAGACAAATTATGTAGAATATTATTTTTATAATGTCAAACAACCTCACCCTGCATACACAGTGTGATGTAAAGTCAGTAACATAGAAGGATATTATTTATTATGTTTTTGTTTTAAACATTCATATTTTTAGTGTCTTCATATCAACATTCTTTATTTCGTGGATTAAATTTATGTGTTTGCATAGTGTTCAAAATCCTAAGAAATTAAATTGGACTCGTAAATAATCGGAGGTACAGTGAACTAATCGTGCTAAATTTCAAGACATCATAAACCATGTCACCAGATCAGTGAGTTTAGTTTACACTTACCAAACATCGTTGCAAACGTTGCGTTTTCCCCATTTTTTATACTTTGAAAAGTACACAGTTTATGACGACTTTTAGAATTTGTGGGCCAGTCCAATGGCCAAGTGACATGGTTTACGACGTCGTAAATTTAAGACATATTTTTGACACAGTACCCTGCGGTTGTAGCGACGAGTTGATATATTTACCTGCATCATACATGTCGTAAGGGTCGTAGAAATCATCTCCGTGTCCGTATCTATGTCCGCGCCCGTATCCAGGTCCATATCCACCTCCGTAGCCAGGTCTAAATCCACCTCCGATTCCGAGTCCAAATCCAGGTCCGAATCCGAGTCCAAATCCAGGTCCGAATCCGGGTCCGAATAATCCATAAGGCGGACCCCACAGTCCCATAGCTTCAAACGTCTGGGCGGCAAGAATCATCACAAAGAGGATTTGGATTGCTCCCGTCATTTTTAGAGATCTGAAACAGAACAAGATTTATACTTTGTACCATTGATATTTCTTTAATTCATGCTAGAAGCTTTCGTGTATTTTTTTATTGTCAAAGATGCCAGATTTAACAGAAAATATATGTAGACTAATTTCTGATGTTTACATCTTACAGTAATAGTATTTATATATACAGCAAAACAATAGTTTCAGAGGTCAAAGCAAAGTAAACGTTTGTTTTAAACTGACATTATAAACAAAGAACCTACATTAAATGTACATAACAACAATTTGATTAGGCAAACGTGAATCCACAACAGTTGGTAAATAGTTATTTAACCCTTCGCGTGTCAAGCTCATCATATGTTCGTTGCAATGTCTAAATTCTTGTCTCAATAAGCGGTTGAGATTCTATTTTGTGATAATTTGTTTATAAGAGCTTCAAACGGAGCTCATTAAAACAAATTATCATTAAATAAATTTAATGTCATTCAGAGAGTGACAAACACAATCACACGTATATGTTATATTTGGGACCACACTGTCTAAAAAGTGAAATGCTATCACTTTGCGTGGTTGAGTCCCGTGTGGGATCTGCACGGGACTCAATCTCGCAAAGTGATAGAATATTAACTTTTTCAGATTGTGTAATCCTAAAAAGAACATATAGTTTAGTTTACTTTAGAGTCCGTCATCAAACCGCCAGCACTAAACATCCTCGCGCCTTAACCATTCACCCCCGGGGACTTCGCTACAAACAGAGTCCTGCAAGTGACATTTACGGTAAAGCTAAAACACAGTTACATGTATATTTGCGATTACATTATCTACAAAAGTGAATATTCTATAACTTTACGTGTGGGATTCGATATTATTACTAAATAGGTTTTCAACACACAATAGTCCTAATTTTAAGTCCAAATTAGTCAGTTTGGCACGGTAAGGGTTTAACTATGCACACACTTATGCACAAGCTTCAGACTCTTACCTTTGATTGTTGGATCACTCACGGAAATGATACAACTGCTGAAAAGGACCGCCTATTTATACCATAAAATGACACATCGTTACCTTGGGGTCTGACAAATTACTGTCTCAATTATAGACTTTAGTTGTTCATTGTTCGTGTGTCCATCCATCTAATCTGGACACGTATTTAGCCCTGGGGCTTTTCCTTCATCTAATGTTGACATTGTGATGGGGTCAGTCTCAGTTTTAAAATTCTCATCTTTAATTGGTAAATACCACTTTCCAAAACGTTATGTCAATCTGCACATTGTTCTAAAAATTATGTAAAAATGTAGAAAATATCAAGTTAGACAAATACTTTTAATCCTAACATTGTTATTTTTGTTTACTTTACACTTTAATAATATTAGCAGTTGGTTAAAGCGTTATTTAAAAAAAACATTAGTGCCAAATTATGTTATTATATTGTGTGTCGCTGATATTATGTAAAGATTCTAGTTTAGTTTGGCTTACTATTAAAGACAATCTATAACAATAAACTTATTGTCATAACTACAACTACAAGTCGTTACTGCTGAATATATTTTTAATTGGTTTTCTTTTTTTTCTTGCGCCTTAAAGTGTTTAACATATTTTTTTTATTTTTTTAAAATTATAGTTTTTAAAATTGCTTCTTTTTTTCTTGCATCTTAATTACTGATACATGTACCATAAAGTGTTTACATTAAAAAAATTAAATTAGAAGAAGAAAAACTTAAATTAGAATTATGTGACTGAGCCTTAAAACGACAAAAGTAATGCCAAGCTTATACGGCTGTGTATGGCACCTAATTTTGTATTGCTATATATTGCGATACACTTATATATATAGATTTTTAACAGCACAAGGCAGTTGTATCGGTTAATGTATGACTTTTAATTTATAAAAAAAATTAAAAAATACAAGGTTAATTGTTTTTTCAAACCCCATGATCATCAGTATACCGGTAAATCACAAACGTATCGCGATACTACCGGTTTGAGTTCGTATTGCGGTTTACCGGTGATGAGTCTTGGCATTTTTGGTAATTTGTCTGCTAATTGACCAATTTTGCTTTTCTTACAACCTCCTACGTGTCATTGTTCAATTGTTTATTATAATGATAAACCATACGAAAACAACCTAGTTTTCATGCATGATCAAAAAGCATGGGTGCTCATTTGGACGTAAATATTTTGTTGTGTTTGCTCGATTTCCATTAGTTTTCTGGCTGTACATATTGCTCAACTAATGTTGACTGACGCCAACAAATGGATCTGTCATTTCTTTTCAAAAATAAATAAATATAGGAAATATATTTTTAGGTGATTTACTTTTTACCCTGTCTATACGGTACATAAATCCCAGCAAAGTATATACGTAAATTTCAACAGCCTATTTAAGATGTATTCATAAACTTAAATCGACATGCTATACAACATGCAGTCTCAGTATGACTGTTCATATTCTGCAGCATACTTATGACCACCAAATTTACAGGACTCGAGAGATAAAAGGTAAACTAACAAAACTTCACATTAGGCCAAACAAACAATATGTTGTGGTTCCGATTACATGTCTTTAAAATTTAGGGTAGGTCGGTCGGGGATTTTATTTTTTTACAGAAATATTTTTTTCCTGATATCAAATTTTAACCCTTAAAGTGCCGAGTGGATTTCAGCCAGTCTTATAATTGTGACCACCTTGTGCTGTTAAAAAACTATCCTGTGATAACTTTTTTAA
>JAULCD010181560.1:0-10785 GCA_032361085.1 Calliostoma canaliculatum
CTGAAGAGTTTTAAACTTTTGTCAACGAGTGTTGATATATTTGATGTTAGGAGACACGAGGGTGAGATTATAATTGTGATTTAAAATCCATACTATGACAAATACAAATCATTTAAAAAACGTTTTTCTGACATTTTTCCGGACTGCCATAAGCCAAAACAACGCTGAGGAATGACACTAGTGAGGACATATCGATGAGACAATGGGTTTATTTCATATCGAAGATATTGCTTATATAAAAGGTATTGTTTGTTCTCACATTAGCGATATCTCATGAGGTAGCCAGTTTGAGATGATACATTAGAATTTAAATGATAACAAACTCAATACAGTTTAAGGATGACAATCTCTGTATAAGGAGGGATGTGAAAACCTTTTGTACCGTTCTCAAGCATTATTCTTGACAACGGAACAATAATTTCTTCCGAAACGTCGCACCCCACTCTGTAAAGAAAATTTCATCCATATATATTATTTTAGATTTGTTATTCTATGTTACATTGTAAATAGTTTTGGTGACTAAAATTAAGGGAAACATATTTGGTCTTTGTTTTGTTTTGGTCTATGTCTTTGTTTCTATGTCTGGTGATACACTATAGCGGACTTAAATGAAATAGGGTTAAACAATATTATATAAATTCATCTTTGACACTATTTTCAGTCAATCTCTCTCTATATGTGCTTCTTTTAATTATTTTTATTTGTACTATTCCCCAATCTATCTCATTTTCTTGATTCTATCACCGTTCAATTTTTATATGTACCTTTTATCAACATACCATACACTACACTAATGAAAACCAAATATATACAACAGGCATATAAAATAAATAAAAAACCTTAAAGATATATAAACTTCTTTCTTTATAGATTGATGGTTTGTTTCATTAAGCGTCAAAACATATGTCTGGGCTATGTAGGCAAACATAAAAAGTCAGAACCTTTGATCTTAATTAACCACTGTAATTAACTATTTAGAGTGCTCATCAGCAAATGACAGCTGAACCAGTCACAACAAATATTGATCACAATAGAGTTAACCCTTGGAGTGCCATGCTCAACATTTGTTCTCGTTTCCATGTCCACAGTCCAACCTAAATAGGCTGTTGAAAACCTGTCTTGTGATAATTTGTTTAAAAGAGCCCCCGTGGGGGCTCTTTTAAACAAATTATCAAAGTACAGGTTTAAACAACACAAGGAAGTCATACTTGTAAGTCATATATAAATCGGTTTGTCACTCTAAGGGTTAAGACAGATCATGAGTTGTAAAGCCTCTTCTGGTAGTAGTGTTACGGTGCGTGTTGTTCCGCACGGTTTCACAGAATCCATGATAAAAAGATAGGTTGGTGCAGGTACCCCTTGGTCTGATATATAATGTAGATAATATAGATATGTATATACTAAAAATGAACCAATCCTAAACAACAATAATGTTTACCTGGAATCGTAGAATCGATTTCTAAATGCCAAATTTGTTACACAATTTGAACATTTAGAAATATAAAAACACATGCATCCAGTGTTTGCATTATGTTATAAAACATGGTAAATGAAGTTCAAAATTTCCTGGATGTCAACTTCTGGTTTGTTCTTAAGTTCACGACGTTTCGGGGCATATGCGTGCTCCTGCACCTGATGAAGGAGCAAGCATATGCCCCAAAACGTGGTGAACTTACGAACAAACCAGAAGTTGGAAGAAGCAAGCATATGCCCCGAAACGTCGTAAACTTACGAACAAACCAGAAGTTGACATCCAAGAAATCTTGAACTATACATGTACTTGGTTTACACTTTCTAAAGACGAACAAGTTGCGTTGGAAAATGCACTGTTTACAAAGTTACATTTATAAACTAAACTTTTGGTCCAGTATCATAACTAATAAAGTCAATGTATCAAATTGTTGGAAAAGCATTTTAGATATCGTAAGAAGATAATGTGACAAAACTTTTTAGATGATCTTTATTGCATGATAGCGAAGTTTCGGTAAATGATCTTATACCGTTTTCAAGCTTCAAAACGGAATTCAAATCTGTACCAAAACGTCGCTATCTGAACTGTTAAAATATACATTAAATGTGGCGCAATGAAAGGTGTCAACTTTAACTTGTACTTGTGAGAAAAGGGTGATGCCACTATGCATTCTTGTTCTCCGTGTATTCAGTGAATATTAAAACTGCTGGTGTGATACATGGGACGACTGCGCATAGCTGTTTACTGACCAACAACTAAAAAGTATTCATTAAGTAAGATAACAACCCCTAGTGCCAACATTAAAGTTAGATAAACAAGTTGAGAACTACAGAAAAAGTATGCCTTTTATACAGTCACAAGCACAAATATATGTTACATTTAGTATTACACTATCTAAAAAAGTGATAGAATATTCACTATTTCAGATTGCGTAATCCCAAACATAATATATAGTTGTACAGATAATTACACACCTTCTGTCAATCAAGCCCCACATGTTATGAAGACATAAGTTAATACCAGGGTTATGGACCAGTCCAATGCCAAGAATAACTAGTAGCAGGGGGTATTTACGACACAAGTCACTGTCAATGAAATCGCTCGTTGATGACGCGCCTCTGACACGCTTATTGCATGCGGAGTTTTAAAAACGAATTACAGTCAAAATCAAGAAATGAATTGATGTTTACTCACAGTTGCAGAGAAGATCAGGCCATGTCCATGTTCCTGAGTTTTTGTCACACGTGGCCTTGGTGCTGCCTTGGACGTAGGTCAGGTTACTCTGGCATTCATAAGTTACGTGCATTTCATCCCCATCAATCTCTGTTTTGATTGGTCGAGCACCCGGCACATAAGGTAAAAGCCCGCACTTCTTTTCTGCAATCCAGTAAGGACACTGTGTTTCATGATCAGTCCATGATTGAATCGTTAGTTTGTTATCAGGTTCCAGTTTTACAAAGATTTCTTTTAGCTAATATTTCAAATAGTTGATGGACCTTTAGAGGTGTTTATACATAATTCAAGACTTGTATGGATGTCAAATTCTTTGTAAGGTCAGGACGTTTCTTGACATACGACTGCTCTTTCCTCAAGTGACGAAGCAAGTATATGATCCGAAAACATCGTGAACATACGTACGAAGAAGTTGGCATCCATGAAAATCAGGAATTGTTCTTTAGTTTCATCTTGAAACGTCTTAGCCTTATATATCATATCCTCTACATTAGTGCATTGTACCTTATATGATTAATACTGTTCTATTGATGCACCAACTGTGTTAAAAAGGATATTAAACCTCCGTATACTCAGCATATTGAATAATTTTAAACGTATCCATAGTTTTGAAGTAATTCTCATCGCCTTGATTTCGTGTTCCCTAACAACGTTTACTTCTTCTTTGGACATACAAAAAACACACAGAAAAGCGCGCGCGTGCACACACACACACACAAACACACACACACACACACACACACACACACACACACACACACAAATACAAACACACACAAACAAACAAACAAATACATACACGCATGCGACTTTACGCACACACGAAATTAAGAAAAACTTAGGTAAACGTGAACACACTTTTCTCACATGTTGGGACATCACAGAAGTTCCATCGCTTATAGACATTCAATGTGTAACACCAAGGCTTTGGCTCATCCAAATTTCGACACCTGTTGTCAACTTCCTCAATGCTTGAATCTCCAGGATAGTCTGCTTCTGTAGTATACTTAGGCAGGTGTTTGTGCGGATAATCTGTGAGCCAATTCTGACACTTTCTTCCTGCATTATCTGTATTGGCGTCCCCTGAATACCAGGACCCTGTGATACCACGTCGGTCTGTGAACTGGAGGTAGCAGGTTGTTGCTGAAAAGAAGTGTGTGAATTAAGTCCTTAGTGTTATATTTGGTTCACTTTTTCAAATACTGAAAAAAACTAATACAATTGTGTCATAAGAAACTTCTAGAACAAAAGAAAGAATACATCACTGGCCTTTGTGGAGCAGTGGTTGAGTGTCTGCTCTGAGACAAATACATGCAGTGGTTGAGTGTCTACTCTGAGATAAATACATGAAGTGGTTGAGTGTCTGCTCTGAGATAAATACATGCAGTGGTTGAGTGTCTGCTCTGAAGACAAATACATACACTGATTGAGCCCAACACTTTAGATGGAATTATACGGTTGTCCTTTAAACCCTTGGGGATTAAACATCTGCCCATTTTAACATCCGACATTTAGCTTAAATATGCTGTTAAAATCCTATCCAGTGACAATTTGTTTAAAAGAGCTCCTGAAGGATAGAACTTTTAAATCACGTTTAACTTATAATTTTACTTTGTCACTGAAATGGTAAAGATGGAGTATCAAAAGACGGGTTGTTTCGATGTCAGTATGATATGTCTGGTTTGATTATTAATGTTAGCTGCAACACAGTTTCCCTGTAAGGGATTTTTGAAACAATGTATTGTGGAATTGTTTCTTAACATATGCTTACGGCTGTCATCGCGCAGAGATCGATTTGAAACCGGTGCCAAATGGCACCGGTTCCAAATCAATCTCTGTGCTACGACAGTCGTAAGCTAAAGTTATATTTTAGGACTTACGATTAACTTAGCCCATGATCGCTTTGGGCAACATGGCCTTGGACTAAGTGTTTGATTGTAGCCATCTAAGTCTAACCATGGGCCAAAAAGTGTCTCCACATATAACACTTCTTGGTATTCAGACAGCCCGAGAGATACACTGACAACCTGCTCACATTGAAGATAAGCACAATTGTGAAAAATACAGACACAACACACAGTACATACGGATACATTGAAGTGCAGGCAAAGTCCACTTTCCTTCATCATCGCACGTGGCTTCAGTTGTCCCGGCAACAAACTTGTAGGTCTCGTCACATCCAAACTCGACAACCACAGGATACCCTGGTCTGTTGGTTGTCTTCTTCTCCACGGTACCTTGAATGTTGACAGCTGGGATTTGTTTGCAAACTGCAGGAACCTCAGCTGACCCTGGCTGATAACTGTGACCATCGTACGGTGAGCCCGAGTTGTTGTGACTTACCCATCCATCAGATTCTACACTTGATGCATTTTGCTCAGTAAGTTGTTTTTGGGGGGCTTGTAAGTTTGACCGTTGAAATGTTTTGGATGACACTGGTGAGTTTAGTTTAAAATTACCAATCTTGGATGACGGACTGAATAGTGAAACGGTTTTGGCTAAGGCTTTTGAATCTGTTTTGTGTGTGTCCAACTTGGTTAATATTTTCTGATTAAACTTTTTTCTGACCTTGTTTCGTTTAGGTATAAAAACGGTGTTCATGAGCCGATCGCTCTGTGCCGAATATTCTTAAAAAAGTGAAAGATATTATAAAGAAATATTATAAGTAACAATGGCATCGAATGATATCATAGTAAGATTAACAATACGATATTAACTTTTATAAAATTCCACTAACACAAATTGTGTAAACCATGTGGTTTCAAAATAGTTTCTAGTTAAATGGTTTCTAGTTAAAGTAACAACATGATCACAACGTTTGTCAGGTATTCTGTAAGCAAACACTGCAGTTGCAAAATATAGTTAAAGATAGCAGTCTAAAACTATACTTTAAAAAATAATTAAAAATTGAATTAAATTTTCTTCCCAAATCGTGTTATATAACATTTCTATGACAGTTTTAGAAAACCCACTTTACAAGAAATAACTTACCTTCTTTAGAAATAGTGCATGGTGGTTTCAGTTTAAGTTGTGTACCACTTTCCTGGACTGTTGTAAGGTAACACAAACTACCGACTGAAGGCATGCAAAACGTTCCTGGTTTACATGAAGAAGCAGGAAGACAATGCACCGCCCTGACGCATCCCTGTGTGTTCTTACATGTTTTCAAGCAGCTCTCAGGTGCTGTTTGCAGAAGCTTCCTTATTACTTTAAGACCGAGCTTTTCAGTGTCATTAATTGACACGGATGAAAATTTGGACGGAGTTTCATCTGGTAATGACATTTGAAAAACTTCGGCAAAATTGAAAACCGGAAAACTGCGCAATATAGCTGACTGCAAAAGAGTTGACTGCAAAAGCAGGAAAGCAATAATATAAAACAATATCATCTTTGGTCTTAGATATGCTCCGACATTTTCCAAACTGTGTTTTTAAATGGAAAGTGTACACTATATAGTTATGTAGATGCTTAAAATCGTAATTTAATATGGTGGAACAATCGATAATATATTTTAAATATACCATTTGCTAATGTAAAACAATGGTATCAGCTTGTGAAATCATGATGAAAAAGAGCGTATTGTATATTGTAAAATAGCTTTACAAGGCCTTGTTTTACATATGTGAACAAAGCACTGGGGCCCGTTTAACAAAGACGCCAAGGTCCTAAACCATATCACTGGGTTAATAGATTTGGTCTAAAATGCAAAACTCGCTGTAAAATGTGCACTTTCCAAAGAAACACAAGTTTTTCTTGGGACAGTGCACACTTTACAACCATTTTTTTGGCATTTGTAAACCAAATTTATTAACCCAGTCATTTGGTTTAGGACGTCGTAAAGTTATGACGTCTTCATAAAACGGGCCCCTGCTTCTTATCTTGTGCGTGCTGTGTGTAATCTTACATTGTGTTTGTTTTCCAGTTAAAACAAGTATGTTTTAATGGGAAATGTCATGCATATTTTTGAAACTATGCTTTTCCTATAAAAGGGCACACAGTTTTGTCAATAATTTTGTTCTAACTTTATAAACGTTAACTGCATTAAAAAAATAATTAAGAGGGTTTTTTTGGGTTTTTTTTCCTTTTTAAATCATGATTTTGTTGGGAAGATGCGTGCATGTGTGACGTATTGCATACAGAAAGCTTTACACGTACAAACTGAATTTAAGGTTAATTTTGATAAAAACAGAAATAGAAATGTGATTAACAACATCAACACCGGAAAATGATTTAATTCAATTATCTGACAAAACCAATGTCAGGGAATGTATGGGCAATGTAGAGATGAAAGTGGCATGTATGACATGCCCATGCAATCCTAGGATAGCGGTACGAGAGCAATACGGCGATGTAAGTCGATTCCGTCTTGCACTCGTCAATTCATATTGCACTCGTGCTGGATCTACATTTTTGAGAGCATGGTTGTGGCAAAGTAGATTTGTCGCTTTACTGATACAGCGCGCCAACAGTGTGCCCTCGCCCAAAAATTGCAACAATAAATTCATTACCCCACCACACTAACATCGACGTGTGGGGTGGTAATGAATGTATCGTTGTTGCGATTTTTGGACAGGGGTGTGTGCTGGCGCGCTTCGTCAGTGTGGCCCAGTCTTAAGTCTTGTCACTGTGTATGACGTCGTACTGTATTAAACATGTTTCATTTTAACAAAGGTCATACTACGAGTAGATGACTTGACAGCTAAGTAAGACAGATATTTACTCTGATGCTTTTAAACCGTTAATGTATCACTGTATTGTTTCTTGAACTATGAAATTATAATATTTAAAATAATAGAATAGTAGATTTCATGAAAACAACTTCAAAGTTATAAAAGTAATCCTTCAACACTTTTTGAAATAAATGTTCCATTTTTTGTTAAGACAGACAAAGCCAATTTTTTTAATGATTACAAGAACAGAATGTACTTGACTGCTCAATACTAAATCGAATTAACAATGATTATAATGATAATTAACAATGTTATATTGACAATTTTATCAAATAAAAGTACATTTTGAATTGTATGGATTTTTACATCAATACTTCAAGAAAACCTAAACTTGTTCTAGCTGATGGTAATTCAAAGTATATGAAAGAATATAAATGTGCTACATAAGTGCTTTTTTTAAAATTTCTAACAAACAAAAGTGAGGATGATACTGCACTAACTTTTGATGAAGTTCTGACTGAGTATAATCACTAATATCCAAAAAATATGGAGGTAAATAACAAACATAATAATACAGCTAAATTAATTCAAACATACCAAACAGTGTTAGTTCTTAAATTTAAATTATGTGAGAAAATTATAGCTTGATACAAATGCCTTAAAAATAAAATACTGAAATTTTAGAGATTAATTAGTGTGTATACAAATAATGATAAATTCAGTAGTGTGACTGAGTTTCATATTTAAATGTTTGAATAAATGCTTCTTAAATCTTTTAGATTGCTATAAATCCAGTGAATCAAAAACTGTTTTAACTAATATATTATATCAAACGTTTTGTCTTTGATATATAGTTTGACAAACAAGAAGTATATTGTGGAACCTGAAGAACATATTTTTGTGAAATAATGACATACATTTTAAAGATTTATTTCATTATATTTTTCTGACCAAGTTTTAGGTTGTAATTTGGAACAAAAATAATTGTAAATTGTATTTAACATTTATGTGCATACAGGCCTATTTTTTCAATTTTTATAGAATACAGCTCCTTATTAATTTTCTTTTCTTTTAAATATTGATTGTTTTTAAGCTGAAACTTTTATTTTTATAAGTATTGATTGAATGAATAGTTTACAAGGTGAATAAAGTGAATAAATTCATCATCCATCTCATTTCACTAAGTTTGTAAAAAATAAGTGTGCATTTTGGAACAAGGATTTAAAAATTAGTTTCAAGTATTACTCATTGTATGTACACACACGATGCAATGCTTGGCTTGAAAATAAAATTTATTACATTCAGCAATATTAATTTTGACTGATTTTATGCTTTGAATTTGAATAAAAGTTTAACTGAAAATATGAAATTATGATTTTGTCTTGTGTAAATGAGAAGATTTTATGAGGAATTTGGTTGTTTTGTTGTTGTTTTTTCCAAGTAAACAGGGGGGAAAATGTACTTATGAAACTTAAAGTTAAAAACAATAATTCAATTGTTAATAAATCCATTCAACTGCCATTGCAAGAATGTACTGCATTGCACGTGTAATTAGTAATACTATTTTATTAAATTAGCACATTCTGTATGACTTCAATTTAATATATCGGTAAACCGCATCAGGAATTGAAACAGGTACTATCGCGATACGTTTGTATCGGTATAATGATGATCATGTCGATTTTTTATTTATTTTATCTTCTACTTTTATTTTTTGTAACATGGAAGGCATCAATACATTAACCCTAACAGTGCCGAAATGATCTTAGTTGGACCCGACACTGTGGCTACTGTATGCTGTTGAAAATATATCCTGTGCTAATTTGATTAAAATGACAACGATAGAAATCAAATTATCACGAGATAGGTCTTCAAAGGACAGTTTTGTTTAGGATTTTGACTTTAGAAATAAGAAAAAATGTTACCCGGTTAACTAAGGCGTTTGTATTTTCCTTCGTAATTTCTTGCAATATGCATTGCAATACAAAGAAGTGTGGCGCAATATATTGCAATACAAAATATGGGGCAATACACCACCCTTCTTGTTAGTGTCAAAAATACCTTTGCTTTAATTTCATTGCAATTCTAAGTAAAAATATAACTTGTTAAACCTAACTTGGCGCTATATTATTCAAAAGACCCACACAATTAAAAAAAACCAACAAGAAAACATAAATAGTCTCATACCAAGTCCATGACGTTTGGCAAAGCCTGTAACAAAGTCATCCTCTCCCTTTGTTGTTATTTCTGCCAAGTATCCATTGAAAAGTCGGCAGAGGGCCTGTAAAAAATGTAAAAAATGTGGGAAACATATTTTTTATATACTACTTAAATTTTGATAGGAATAACATATAATGAGTACTTTTTATTTACGGAAAATGCTGGAAGAAATAATAAAAAAAGTGCTTATGTAATGAACACTGTAATAAATCTCGAAATAACTAAAAATCATAAAATTTTAAAATTAAATTTGATTATGAAAAGGTGATGAATAGCAAACTAAATAATGTAAACTGACTGTGTTCTTCTTTTTTAAAGTATGACGCGTATTGCCCCCACTGTATTAATTACAGCTTGGGAATGATGATCCATGCTATCAATGAGTCTCCGGGTACTTGCCAATGGAAGAGTGTTCCATATTTTGACAGGGGCATCGCATTGATAATCAGGTTGTGCTTTACATCCAATAAAGGCAACCTTGAGCGTTATAACATGAAATATTTTGGATTACAATGTATTTGGTTTCTGAACTAATCCGTGTCCCTGCATCAAGTGACTGATGTTGATAGTCAGGAATAAGTAATTTATACAGGGAATTTCCAGGAAGGCAAATATATAACAACAACATGTATACACAAGCTAATTGGATGAAAAGGCAAGGCAGATATTAATTACTAATTTGATGGCATGAATCTAAGGGTGTACGGAAGCCCAAAATATAGCAATACGTATATACAAAATAATTAGATGATTAATATACCATAATATTGCATGCTATAATTACACCAACTTCTGAATTCACACGCATAATTCTAACCTGGAGCTTTAGGTTATAATTGTGCTTGTGAATTCAGAAGTTGGTGTAATTATAGCATGCAATATTATGTTTGATTGAGTTTATGTCGGGTGAGCATGTAGACCATTCGATACAATTGTTTCATATTACAGGTACTGGTCTACATCGTAGCACAGTGAAGTTGTTGCCATCCACAAAGACAAAGTCAGGACAAATGACTCCACCGTAAGGTCGCACATACACGTGAAAGGATTCATCTCTGTAACGTACCCCGGTCAACGTGTCCCTTCCCTTCATATGATGATGATTTCTTCTTTTCAGTCGTTTAAGTAATATGACTGATTGTGACAACATACAGTGTTTTCCTAATCGGCGAGTGCAACATGAAAAACCGT
>JAULCD010181671.1:0-10785 GCA_032361085.1 Calliostoma canaliculatum
CACGCCATGGCGAAATTATCGCCATGTCGTGTTGTGCTATCGCCATGTCGTCTTATCGCGATATCGCCATATCGCGTGGGTTAAAGAACGCGATATTGAGATGGCCTCTCTCGGCCACCATAATTATAAACAATGGTTTAATAAAACTTGGTATGCTAAATGGTATGCTAATGTAGGCTGTCGTAAACAGCAACAAACAAAACATATTAAAGGGTGCCCTTCTTTATTTCTTCGGTGCGACTTTTCGAAACTGATTCTAGCTATAGTTTAAATCCTACTAACGAGAAAACGAAACTAGTATCTGTTTCTAATATGACGCCCCGAAGAAATAAATACGCTGTACTCATAAATAGCTTGACTATATTTTTCATAACAACAAATTATAAAATATCGTGGGTGGTATAGCACAGTGGGTAGCGTGTTAGTGTTCGGGCCAAGAGGTCCGGGGTTTCGAATCCCGCTCAGGGGGCTAGTCGTCATTCTGTCTCACTTCCTCAAGTTACCTCATATTGTAGGTTATAACTAAAACATTGTTGAAAACGGCGTTAAACCCTAACCCACTCACACTAACTCGCTCAAGAGTGCAAGGAAGAGATTTACTAACCTGCAGATTTCATATGTCACTAAGCTGATACACACTATCCTATGATAATTTGTTTTAAAGCCCCCTTTGGGAATCTACAATACTTACAGTGATCACTTCACAAATAATTTAATCCTTAAAGTGTCATGTACAAGATTTGTCCATTCAGTTGAGTATCTAAATGTCGGTCTACATGCACTGTTGAAAATTTATCTTGTGATCGGAACTGTTTTACATAAATTATCACGTGATAGGTTTCTAACAGTAAGTCAGTCTGATTTAAACCAGTCCCATTGCTCCGTTGCTTTTTACTTAACTTGTGAAGTGGGGGGACGTGCGACGGAGCACAAGGACTGGTTTTAACCAGATTAAATGTTAAAAGTTAATCCTGTTAAATTGTTTTGACACACACGGGATTAAAACTTGTATGATAAAGAACAACACATTCTATAATTTCGAAAATAGGTGATTTAATTTCTTTCAACAAGAACAAACAACATGAGAGCCCTGACTGGTCAACTTATATCACGTGATCAGTTCAGGCGCCATTTTGCGTACACTTGGTTAATTGAAAGCGTACACTGTTTTTTTACAATTTTCAATTTGAAAAACAAAATTAATGGATTTCATTATTCCACGTCTTTGTGCCACGCAGATAGGTGTAAACAATACAAAAGAGACTTTTTGACAAAATATGTTTGAAGTTGTAATATACAAGCAATAAAGGCTCACTTCCAGGCAATTCATTGAAGTTGTTTTATACAGTATGTACACTCTAAGAAATAAATACAAGAAATAGCACCATAGATGTGAATGTTATACAGTTGTACAGCGTTGTTCATAATAACTAAATCTTGTCCAATGAGTTTAGTTTACAAATGCAAAATTAGCTGTGGACAGTTTTCTTTGAAAAATATAGTTTTCAAAACACAATCATATTCAGGAAATGAACAGTTCACAATTTTGGCAGTTGTGAACTAAAATTGTTGTAAACTTAAATTTAAAAAGAAAATCGACAACAAGAAAAAATGTATAAATATTATTCAGAGGTTTTCCATTGGTTTGATGAGATTTCCTATGGAAATCTCATCAAACGAATGAAAAACCGCGAAATAATTTTTGTACATTTTTTTCTAGTGCAAGTTTTTGTTTAGAAAGTACACACTTAACAACAATTTGGACATTTGTAAACTATGCTCACTGGCCAATTAAAGAGTCACAAGGTGAAAATTTATTATCAAATTAATATCTAAAACAACACTGACACAGACTCCTGTGACGTATGCCCAAAGGTGTGGGTATTATTAGGTGTTCCTTTTGATAAACATCATAATTTAAATGTCTGTTGAAACTGCCAAGTGACTTCAAAGTGAGTATAACGGAAGAGAACAAGGACGTTTTAAAAACTCCAATCTGGCAAGAACGGCATATTTTGGCATTTATGTACACTTTCCACCTGTGTGTATAATAAATAAAACCATCCCCAAAACTTTAAGTCTGTAGATCAGATTTCCCAATCTGACAAAAAGGGTTTATTACACCAAAAAAATAAATCCTGTAAAATAATTAGCACTTTCACTGGGTTGGCAAGGGTCCAACGTTGGCGTGCCATATCCGTGGACAGCTCGCACTGGAACAATACACGTCACGTGACATCAAGCCAGCACGCCTCCTCTTTAATGTCCGTGTGGTAGAAAGAGTTGCGTCCTCGGAAAATGGCGATTTTAATGTCTTCAGCATACACCTCATTGTTACTTTTGATGAACAGAAATGTGTTTCCGTCGTGCTGTCTGGCATCTCCTTTGTCATTTGCTAACAACTTGTCAGAAATATGTCATGTACCTTTTACAAAAGAATTTAGAAATGTATATGTTGCATTTCATTTTGTGTCCAGTATGTCCGCCTGCTGATGGTTACGAGTATCGCTAAGTGAGGTCACGCTTTGTGTGTGTTGAATACAAGTTTTTTTAATGTACCTAACATATCTTTTAACAAGTACGTTTTATTATCCCTTAGAGTATTAAATTAAAGCCTTAAATTGTTACCAGTGCTATTAGGATATGAAATATTTAACTCATTATATTGTTAAAAACCTATTTGGTTGTAATTTGTTTAATTTGCGTGGAAATTGGTACGTGTAACTACACAAAATGATGTTTTGTTAAAAATCAGCATTCATCTTTAACCCTAGCAGTGCCTATTCAATGTTAAGACTTACATATGTGCTGTTTGAAACCTATTCTGTGATAAACCTATTTAAAACTGTAATGAACAAAGGTTCGTTTAGGATTGTTTTAACATTTAAATAGGAAATACAAGAACAAATATTAAATAGTTTACATGAGAATGCCATTCCCCTGACGACAATATCATACCTGAAATATTCAACCAATAATTTTTTTGTAAATAATAATTTTGAATAAAGAAATATTATAATGCTTAGAAATTTCTTAGGAAAGTACTTTCAGTTTCCTTGACTTCCATTAGCATCAATGTGTATAGAGTACGTATATGACTTGGTATAGTATTTGTACACCAAATACAATTTGAAATAGATGTCCTTCATTTAAAGCTTCCAGGAACCTTTTATTTGCATCTGTGTGGGGGACATGGTGTGAATCTATTCGCGACCTGCCAAGCTGTGAGATCGTCTACACTTTCTCCCATTGTTTCAATACACACAGGGTGTGAGCACACATCCTTGCGTGACCACCTGTTTTGATTGGCGCCGGCAAGACCAGCTACCTGTCGAGTTGTGTTGGCTGCATGTTAGATCTCGGCATGGTAGCTTTAACGTTGCGCACTAGCGCTGTTGTCCCGACACAATGCGATGTGATGTGGTGATAATCAATTATAAGACTTGAAAATAACCTTCGCCTGACGTCACGTCCAACCAAAATCCTGCTTTACCATTTGATAAAATTTGAGGTTGAAAGGTCGGTAAAAATCTCTGAGTCTTTGTATAACGTCTGGTTTGACGTAAGGGTGACGACGTCCCTTAGTTTTCCCTAAGCAGTGAGGTCTCCCACTACCCTCAGGCTTTTTGAGGCAAGGAAAGCCACGTGTCTCGTTGAGGTAGAAATGCTTGTCGGTTATTATCCTCTTGAGTCCAAGAAAATCCTGCACTTTCGCCATCTCGCCTGCAGGATCAGAAATCAACTTTTCTCCGCTGACAAAATGCACTTGCTCGAGAGGAAAGTACCTCAGCCATCGCTCCACGTGTTTGGCATACACGCCTATCCTCACAGCTCCCCATTTGGTGTCCACGAGCCGGGTGGTATTGTCAATGAAAGCCATTTGTTCAAAGGGTTTTAAATAAGGCCTTTTTGTGAAAGACTGTGTGTAGTCGGATATAGCTCGAGTCACTGGGTCTCTGACCACCACAATCAGCTTGACATTCTTGGACATGTTGAAGATCCTCTTGGGGACTTCTCTTGTCACGAAGTAACTCGGGGTCTTCTCGATGGTCACTTGACCAGGGAGTGACGAGGGCATCTGGCGCCTGCAAAAGAAAAAATATAGTGAGTAAAGATTGTCATGGATCTGGATCTCGTTTCACAAATATATCATAAATGCCAAAATCGCTGCACAATTTGCAACGATTTTGGCATTTGTACGAGCTTATATAGCTCGTACAAATGTCAAAGATAGTGGCAAGTTGTGCACTTTTCAACGGGAAACACTGTTGGCATTTGTCAACCA
Organism: Calliostoma canaliculatum; assembly: GCA_032361085.1. Lineage (NCBI taxonomy): Eukaryota > Metazoa > Mollusca > Gastropoda > Trochida > Calliostomatidae > Calliostoma > Calliostoma canaliculatum. The sequence goes on from JAULCD010181671.1 coordinate 4,286, forward strand.
AACGCTATGATCCACAGACATGGTTCACAAGTCCTTATGACGGCTTTGTAAAATAGCACATTGTATGTTAAACTCAATAATTTGTTTTACATTGACAATGAGTAAATTATCAAAAATCAATAATCAAAGATTTGTGTCTTTAAAATATTTAAAAACAATCCCATTAAGGTGTGAATATTTTGTCTCAATATGCCACTTGATTAAAGGTAGGTATATATATTGAAATTATATTTTTATATAAAAGTGAAGCCAAATGAATAACAATACAACAATACGGTGAATAATGTTTTTGAGATTTTTGGAACATGTTTGCTAAAAGCAATGTTCAACTCATCACTCTACAAGTCAAAATTAGATTGAAACGATTATTGACAAGTCGTAAAACAAAGCAACCCCATACACGACGGGCAACTGGTCACAATTATGTAACTGTCTTTTATCAGCTGTCAGAAATGTGACAGCGACGTTCATAACTAGCCGCCAGCTCCAGCCATTAATTAAATGCACATCAAAGTCCCCATCCTCGAACCCTGACCCTGTCGCGTAATTGTCTCTCGATTTTCAGCAGCATGTATTGATATAATTCTAAAGTGGACATTAAATTCATTTGACTCCATGACGGCGACGACAGTAACGATGCACCTACACCTACGGCAACAACATCATCGGCCGGATTGGCTGCTGTAATGAGGTCACTGTGACTTGGAGACGGTTAATTGAAGAAGCAGTGTGGTGGAATACAGTGACATTTAGATAACCCATTCTCATCAACTACACAATAGATGATCGAAATAAGCTTTAGTGGATCTCCTTCATGTTGCTAGGAACAAGGAAAATTCCTGCCTACTATACTATATCAAACGATAAACAATATCAAACAATATACTATATCAAAATTCATAAGAATAAAAATGTTCTGTTTCGATTAGCTACTCCACGCTACTCTTGATTTGACCCCTGTTCCTCAAAACGCTTTTAAGCTAAGTTGATCGTAAGTGATTTTTTAAACAATGTCCTGTGGAGTTACGACTGTCGTAGCGCAGAGATCGATCGCTTTGGGGAACGGAGTCCAGAATAAGTCTAGGAACATTTGTCTCGGTGTAGGATGATGACTCAGTTGCTATGCAGACCACAATCAACACACTAACAAACTTTTTGTTGGACAGTGATAGTTTATAATGGTGTAACCCAAGTAACGTTTTTTTTACAGCGTCTTAAATTTACGACAGCTTTGTCAAACAGTGCCTTGATGTTATCACCCATTGACAGGGATTCATAATTGCTTAGTCTAACAGGTAACGTAGCACTATGGTGTATTGGTGTGGTGCATTTATTAGTAGTACTACTGTACAAAAGAAGTCGCCAACCAGCAACACCGTGATGTTTCGTTGATCTATGTAGATCGCGTTTTCATTTAACCCTAAGACTGCCAAGCTCATTATTTGTCCAATACATTATCTAAATTTCCCTATGTATAGGCTGGTCAAAACAAATCCTATTAAAATGCGTTTAAAAGAACTCCTTCGCAGCTCTTTTAAACAAATTATCACAGGATGTGCTTTCAACAGCACAAAGTATTCACAGTTCTACTAAAACCAACTCGGTACTGTAAGGGTTAAACAAGATAACAGAATCTAATACATTTTATTACCAATTAGTGTGGCTGTTAATCAAAACCAACGTCACATGAATTTTCAAGATAGATATGTCCTCATTTTTCCCGAACTGTTTGTTGTACAAACAGTCTAGTCAATACCGGCCATTACCGTCCTTGTCTCGCATTGCTGTATCAATGTGATTAATTCATTGTTCTGATAACGGATACACCAGGTGTTTACATGTATTATCGAGTCATGTGTCAACCTATGGGAACTTGTCGCTGCACCACCGATCAATGCCCAGAGTCCATGTCTGTCTGGCCCCCTATTCTTACCACGGCTTACTTCTCATTAACAAACATGTCTAACACCGCGTATGGCTTCTGAACAGCCTTTTCCACTTTGTAGTAAATACACGACCCACGCTTCACAAAAAACGTAAAACGTTACACACCCGTATCCACAATGGCATAATACATACTGGGCCAATGGGGTTTGTTTACAAATTTCAAACTTGTTTATCGTATGATTGTACACGGTTTAAAACGTCTTTAGCATTTGTGAATCGATTCCATTGGGTAAGTGACATAATTTATGAGGTCGTAGCCTTATGACGACTTTGTGAAGGGAAGCCAAGGTTTATACATTTGCGATGAGACCCGGAACCTTGATCAGCTGGATACAGAGTTAGCGCGGATCTATTTTGATAAATTAGCCCATTTATTGCCTTTCTAGTCTATGAGAAGAGACTGAGACTATATTTGGAAGCGTGGTTATTGGCTTGATCAGATGAGAAGATGTATACCAGGAGTGTGCTGACTGGCATGATCCAGGAATCTGTGAGATGAGTGTCACTCCGACAACGGGGTTAGGTTTATCAATGCCACAGTTGCTGTAAACTGTGCCCTTTCCATCGCAAAACAACTTTTGTTTCATAATTGGCCAAATTGTTAACATGCACACCCAACCCCCACCCCTATCCCCACCCGCACAAAACAAAAAGAATAATAGGGTATAGATTTATAAATTGTAATAAAACGTGCACCTTCCAAAGAAAAACTACTTTGGATCACAAATGCCAACATTGTTGTAAACTGTGCACTTACCGAAGAAACACGATTTCTCGTTAAAAATTGCACAGTTTACAACCATTTTAAAATTTGGTATTTGTAAATGGGTCCCATGTCAGGTTTATAATCAAGTAGCTGGCGTTCTTTGTGTGGAGATTTAATTAATAAGACAAGGTTGTTCAAGTTACAAATATTGCAGTACAGGAGATTCCTCCACAAATTTACTCTGTTTATTTCAATACATATTGGATTTGATGAAACATTAAAAAAGGCCCACATGATTACTTGACTTAATCTGATATGATTACCTTAACACAATTTCTATCCGATTCCATCCATTTGATTTAATTCCATTCATGTTTCTGACTTGCTAAACTAATTGCGTTTGCAAAGCTAAGGAAAAAAGGTTTCACTTAAATTACGTTAAGAAACAATACGCTTTGGAATTCCAATTATATTCTTTTGTTACACTTAAAAAAGCCTAGAAATTGAACTTGAAAGTGTAAAGGTTCTTCTTCAATGAGTAATTAACATTCATGAATCCGAAATCATGTTCTAAAAAACGAAATACGGAACAAAAACGATTTTTACCAATTTAGAAACATATTCCCCTTAACTTCAGAGTGAGTTCGTGGCAGATTTAAAGACAACTCGACAGCTTAAGAAACATGTAAGAGTTCTGATTATTTCAAGATCTCTTTCTGTGTAAAGTTAATGCTGTCGGACTATCTAAGGCCTTCTGAACGTGACGCAATCAATGCTTTAATGCTGAAAACATCAAAACTCTCCATTTTGACGGTGTCTTGCTATGGTGCCTCAGAAGTACCATTTTAATATCGCATTTTAAAACTAACGTGATATGCCGATATAGCACTAACTCAACTCAACATGGCAATAACACGATATGGAAATATGGTGATGTGGGTGTGTTACAATAGCATAACACTCCATAGCGATAGGACGACTAGACACGACATGGCAAGTAAACGATTAGGGTTATCGCAGTGTTTTTTACGTCAACATGTTCAATGTGATAACATCAAGTTTGCACGATAGTGCGACATGGCGACATCGCAATTTGACGACACGATCGACGATCACAAGTAAAAGGGGTAATCTAAATATTGCATTCAAAAATCTAGGAGTGTGGGTTACTACTATTGCTACAGCAAGATTCGACATGGTCTTAACACAACATGGCAATAACATGACACGACATGGCGTTAACACAACGTTGCAATATCGTGATATCGCAACAGCAAGACACGACATAGCGGTAACACAACATAGCAATATAGTTATATCGCAACAGCAAGACACGACATGGCGTTAACACAACATTGTAATATGTTGATATTGCAATAGCATGACACGACAAGGCGGTAACACAACATGGCAATACGGTGATATCGCAATAGCAAGACACGACATGGCGATATCATCGCCATGTCTTCTTGTGCTATTGCAATATCGCCATATTGCGCAGGTTGTAGCATATGATGACCCATCTGAGCCATCATACAATGGCTGATCTACAAGGCTCGTCGTCTTTGATCAGAGTATAATGGGACTAGTCCAGGAAGTGAGATGTCATGCATGGGTTGGAATGATATACAGCGGGGTTTTGGTGTGAGGGGAAAGGGGGAAAGATTGACTGGCGATGCCGATCACAATCTATGCTGAAGTCATGCAGGGGAAGAGCTCGGTACTCAAGTCACTTGTCGATGAAACCTCGAGCTGAATCGATACAGTGTCTACTTGATTACAGCGAGTAGATCACAAGTGGACCCACAAGGTACGGAAGATGTGGGGACAGCAAGGAAAGATAGAGACAGCACTAGGGCAATACGAAAAAATCGTCGAACACTGTTCACTGTTATATAGACAAATAAACAATGAGTTTGGATTACAATTGCCAAAATTATTGTCAACTGTGCATATTTCAAAGTAGAAAAAGTCACAACGGCGTAATACTGCGCTAAAAAGTTTGGTTCACAAATGCTAAAATCTTTGTAAACTCTGCACTTTGAAAGTGCACAGTTTACAACGATGTTAGCATGTGTAAATCAAACCCTTTGCCAAGTGCTGTTTGGGGGGCCGTCTGTAACAGCGCCTACTCAGACAAGACGTCCTCAACATGGGAGCCCTTGTATGGTGACATCTGGAAGCCTGGCATGGAGATACCGTGGCGCGTATTGCTGTCGCCATATTAGAAGGAATCCAGAAACCAATGTCGCAGACACGGTGTTTCTTTGTCTCATAATGTTACGAAGACCTACAAGGATAGTTGGAAATGGCTTCTGTCGCTCGGTCTGTTATAATAGCCTTTACTGTCAAGCTGTGCATTAAGGTTAGATCGTGATAAGTTAGCTCTGCATAATTCACCAATGTTCTAAGGTCATCTGTACATATCGCTCTAATGTTTTGATTAACTAAGATTAACATATGTTACTGCTGTTAAAAGGCATGCGACAACTGCAGGAGTTGCAAGATCTTGTTACGCGACAATAAAAACCTGGGCCCCGTTCCCCAAAGCGATCTTAGGCTAGATTAATCGTAAGTGTTAAAATATAACATTGGCTTACAACTGTCGTAGCGCAAAGGTTGCTTTGGAACCGGTGCAATTCGGGTTCCAAATCGATCTCTGCGTTACAATAGTCATAAGCCTATGATAAGAAACAACTCCACAAGAGATGTTTTAAATATCATTAGCGATCATCTTAACATCAGGATTACTTTGAGGAAAGAGGCCCTGGCCTAATCATGTGTACACGTATAAAACTGGCAGAAATACTTTTATTTTTATTCTTTCTCTGTATTAACAAATTAAAACAGTTATATAAACACAAGTTCATTTGATGATATCACACCTTATATTCTAAGCTGGTGGATTTTCAATTTTCCGACAGCAGCTGTCAACGACGTTGCAGTTGCAATCAAAAATCAATTCTGTCTCATTGTGTTTGGCGTGAGTAGCCTGTATGCGTTACACAGTATATTTAATAATAAAAAAACTGTTCACACTTACAATGCTTTATTAGGACACAATCAATATATTGAACGGTTTGAAGCCTAGACCATCCTCAATTAGCTAAAGTATACTTTCACCAATTCAAGTAATATTTATTTGGAAATACTCGTCAAAATTGATTTGATTTAAACAACAAAGACTTTTTTTATTGTTAAAACGTTTAAGTCATTGAAGTTCATAACTGTATTTGATTTTAATTACTTAAGGTTATTTTGTTTTGGTTAACCTTTAATTTGTAGCTTGTTTGGTATGTAGTAAAATATACACTTCAGTTCCACATGAATTGTCTGTGCAAACCGTTTCGTTGGATGTTGGAGACAACGCGGGTCTGTCCAGGATATATGGTTTCAAAGGGAAGGTATACATTATAATCTGGACCCGTTTTACGAAGACGTCATAACTTTACGACGTCCTAAACAGTGTCACTCGGTTAATGGATTTGGTCTACAAATGCTAAAAGTCCTTGTAAACTGTGCACTTTCCAAAGAAAAACAAGGTTTTTTTGGCCAGTGCACAGTTTATAAAGATGTTTTGCATTTGTAGACCAAATCCATTAACCGAGTGACATGGTTAGGACGTCGTAAAGTTATGACGTCTTCATAAAACGGGCCCCTGGTTAACAAGAACCAGTTAAAGTTAATACATATGTTTTAGTATGAGTGAAACACTTGATGCATTGGTCAAATAGGTTTGGTTTACCAATGCCAACATCGTTGTAAACGAGTTTGAGATTTGTTTGACATTTGTAAACCAAACCCATCGGTCTAGTGATAATAATACTGCGCAAATGAAACCATCACT
>JAULCD010181780.1:0-10785 GCA_032361085.1 Calliostoma canaliculatum
AATATAGTTAACAAGACCGGTTAGGTGGACTTATTATAAATATATATGTGCGACGAACAGCAGGATTTTAAAAGGTATTACCAGCATTTCGTAGAGCAGTAACTGCCGCAGCACAACATGTTGTTAATAACACGTAATTGCTTATTTTTCATGCAATTTGTTATTAGATCAAAGTGTACGAAAATGTAAAATAAATAGTAACATCGCGCTACTAGTCTGCAGAATCGACGTACCTTGAATAAGTTTGTTGTTTCTTGAACTAAACACTGAAGTTTAGAGTGAGTGAGTGAGTGAAATAGAGTTTTACATGGCTTTCAGCAATATTTAAGCTATTTCGCCATGTGGTGTACAAGAAGCACACCGACGGAGTAGCAGATGAGAAAAAGAGATTGACATGAAAAGCTACAGCAAAATATCTACAATTAAGGCGGCTTGTACGTTAAGCATGGGGTTACTAGGGTCGTATTCTTTCCAGTGCCCGAGGACACTCCCGGGAAACCATACGGGGTCTGAGGTTTAGATAATTAACAAAAACAAACATGAAATTACAACCTTTACAAACGTTGCTTTATCCTCACAAAAGTACTTATTTGATGTCATGTTAGTTATCACTTTCCAATAAATTAGAAATGAAGGCAAATATAAACCCTATTATTGTAGGATGGACGTATGGGCGGCACTAAAAAGAGTAGGGTCCCGTTCCTCAAAGCGACCTTTGGCTAAGTTGATAGTAAGTGTTAAAGTATACCATTAGCTTTCGAATGTTGTTGTGCACAGATCGCTTTGGAACAGGTGCCATTCAGCACCGGTTCCCAATCGATTTTCGCTCAACCACAGTCGTAGGCGTATCCTGAGAAACAACTTCATGCGGACATTGTTTAAAAATACAGTTACTATCATTTTAACACTAAAATCGCAAAATAGGAACGGGGGCCCATCCTTTGTGGTTTAGTTCACGGATACCAATACAACCACCCTAACGGATGTCAACTGTGTACTGTCTGAGGACAAACTAAGTAAATCTTACCCACAAACACAGCAGCATAGGCTCAACTTAATGTGAATATTTGTTAAAAAACCTAAAACACACGATGTCATAATGAACGATAAATACTTCTAGCTGTTGCAAATTATGACACTGGTCGTCCTCAGGCCGGAGAAGTGGTTGCTATGTAAGTGTATAAGATCTACTGAGTGAATGAGATGTCAGAATTTATTATGGCATCTTTCGAATGTTAAGAAAACTATATCTCTGTCAGAGGAGTTGGTGCTAACAGCTTTCAGCTCACGTTGAAGATGCAACATGCAAAATGATGAAATTGCAACAATAGTTTTGCTAAACTGTGAAGTTCATGTATTGTTTGAGATGTATCTCAAAATAGCGTTTTACCAACACTTATGTTGAAAGACCTAAGTGTTGATCCGCAACTGAATGAAAAGGCTTTATATATCTTTAACTATATATTGTGTAACACTTTATTTAGGCTTGGTATGTATTTAAATGTATTGGAGATAAACATGCAACGAAAAGTTTAATAACTGCAGAAAAATAATAACTCTCTCTGATGTACACTAAAGGTGTTTAAAAAATGTTGCATATATATTTCAAATAAGCAATACAAAGAGAGCTTGGGGTAAGAACAGTAGTTTTTGTAAGTTAGATTGAATAAAAATAGAAAACGATAAACAAGAAACAATAGTCTGGCATTTAGAATTTAAATGTTGTTTTAAGTGAATTTTTGTTGACAGCCAGTAGAAACTGTGTTCCTTTGGGAGCCTATAAACTGTTTTCAGTGCAAGTTGGGCGTAAAGTTGCGCAGTTTAAAAAAGTGTGTTGCCAGAGACGTGTGGGTGTTTGACAATCGGCATATGGGAGACAATCACACCTCCAGACCTCTGTTCCGCAAAGCTATCTAAACCATTACGGTGCTAAACTGAGGTGAGTATAACTTAAAACTGTAACTATCTTGTGCTGTTGCAAACCTTTTACACAAATTATTACAGGAAATATTTTTAACAGCCCAATAAGGTTTGTAGTTTGGAGTTTTTATATTGGAGTTTGGAGTTTGTATATTGACAACTGTCATCACTTTAAGGGTTAAGCTAATATTTATATTTGTTCATGACCATTTAAAGCATCTTCCACTAGTTATCCTTGAAACTTGTAAAGGAGATTTGCGAAAGAGCAGAATTGTGTTTCAAAAAGTTTTAAGGCAACAGTGTTTCCACTTTCATTTTAGCACTCTCGTTACGAAAGCGTGAAGGTGAAATGTAAGACGTCTTAGCCTTATTGTAGCTTTGTGTAACGGGATCCTGCATCTCAAACAAAGGAAGAAAAAACAAGAGATTAGATGGTGTCACAGAAAATCTAATTTTGTTCACATACCAAAAAGACAAGTGGATTATATTTGATGTATTTTTCGTATCTATGTAACCGCACACCTACTCGATGTTGTGTAATATAATTAAACGAAGAGAGTCGTCGAATGTCTGTTTAACTTTTTCTATTTATTCATTTTTTATGAGCAACGTTTCAGCTCCATTGGTCAACTCTCCAGATGTACAGACATATCGACTCCAAACTCACTGAGCTATTAAGACCTATCAAGTGGTAATAATGTATTTTAAACAATCATTTACCAGTACAGGTGTGCTGTTGCCCTTATCCCCTGAGACATTAAAATTGACATTAATGCCAATAAATTACATTGAGGGTCAATGTATGTTGCTATCGTTATTCACACATACTGAACTCTAAACCTCATATACAGGAACTCGTTCCACAAGGCTATTCGTAAGCTATGACTGGTTTTAGCAATATTTCTATATGATCGCTGAACACTTCCATTGAACGAAACGCCTTAAGGGACCTTAGGAATGAGCATGATCGTGTTCTAATAAAGCTAAGATGTCTTAACTGTCATCTTAATGAGCTCGCTAAGATGGGAGTTTAGACGTCTTAGCCTTTCTGTCATTTGTGGAATGGGGCCTGTCGATCAGCTTTCGTGTCAGTTTACCTGTGTGGGATCAGTTAAATGACACTTAAACATCACGTTGTCATGATATAGACGCATATAGATACCTACTTTTAGTTAACAAGGAATATAACATCAACAACAAAATAGTGTATCAGTAGTAGGAAAATTCATCAGTCCAGGCACTTTCCTTTAATCTATATTAATAGTATATGTCTTGGAGTTCGAGGGACAACCGTAGAAACCTACTTCCATTCGTTATAATTTGTAATGCAGCAGCCACGGACATCCAAGGTGGTTCCTATATTTGCCTTGGGCGCTGATGTCAGAAATTTTGATACAATTATTCATGGCAAAATGTACTGGCAAAATGTCTAGAAATCATTTAGTATAGTTCAATCGGTTTGATGAGATTTCCAGGAAATCTCATTAAACCAATGGAAAACCGCTAAATAATTTCTATACATTTTTCTAGTGTAGCTTAACATGGAATGGAAATGTTTTAACCAGCATTATAACCGCGGTTAATGATTGTCTTGTCGAAGGTGTATGTACACTTTTCAACTTAGGGATGCTTTAAAATACCAGAGGTTTTGATGATGTTGAGGAAAATAAGATTAAATATTCTCAAGGAACTAAATGCATTAGATCCAAAAATGCACAAATCATTGTAATTTTCGATCGTTCCAACAGAGTATGGTATAAGTAAACCCAAACCACTTACTAACCAAGCGTTAGAAAGCGTTGTCTACCTGGCTTTGCTGTTATAACTGTCTGCATTGGATAACTGAATCTTTGAGACCAACAAGTTATATTAATGAAATGGGATTAGCTTAACTACAGAATCCAAAATAAACTTTCTTTGACATTTTACAGTTAATCGTAAAAAACATGTTAGCTAATTTTGTCCTGTTAGCCTTATGCAACTTATTATCAAATGAGCCTCCATCGAATCAAGTTATGTCAGTTTGCTTTGTCTATTGTTTCTCTCTTTATTTAATATTCTCAGTAGAACTATGTTTTTGTTTGTGTTAGTCTTTTCAATAAATATACATATTCTAAGCGTTCCTTGAACATAAGACTTATTCTCTGCTGCATATTAGAAGTAAGCCATTGTTTCTAAAGCACATGGTTGTTTTGTCAAATTAATTTGCTATATGATTGCAAACAGGTAAGGAAAGTCAATGGCAAAAAAGGTTCGGTTCACACATGTCAAAAGTGTTATTTTCTTTGTTAAATGCAGAGTTTATAAACTGTTTATATGTAAAGCCGCTTGGTACACAGCAGTTCTATCAATAAAACAGGTACATCACTGGCAAAATTATTATGCATGTAAACTATTCAGCGGATTTCCATTAGTTTGATGAGATTTAGCTGAATATTTGCTAATAGTATGCCTTTTTCAGTGCATGAGCTGGTTTTGGTATATGTTTGAATCTAGACTATTCTGGACTAAAGGTTTGATGTTTTGCATGGGTCAGTGAACCAATCAAAATTGAATAACTGTTTTCAAATAAACAAGAAGAAAGTAAGTTTGTATTATTTTTAAATTAAACGAGCAAACAAGACACAACATTTAGTATTGAATGTAGTACTATAGTGTGCAGTTAATGAAAGAGTGACAATTAATGTGAGAATAAACACTTGTCGTAAAAGCAATTCCACCAACTACTTTTAACATCCAATTTTAAAACCAGAGTACCAATGTCCTTACAGTCTGAAGAATCTACTCAGTTGGTACTGGTAAACTGACTAAGTTCGATGGTACTAACAAACTAAATACCAACGAAGTTGGTGACTACAAATGCGTCTTATTTAATAACTTCATTGATGAATTGCGTAAACACGCATGTAATTGGTAAATGATGTTTTTCGTCTTAATCAAACGACTTTATACAAATAAGCACATCACATTTATCTTCGTTGGTACTTTCCAATGAATTCAAACTGTAGGCGTGCACATATTGGTTTTAGATAAGGTATTCGACATGCAGATTAAGGAAGCACTGGTGAGTCGTGTCTAATTTTTGTAAATATGATTTCTTACCAATCAAATTATTTGACTAACAGTAAATCGGAAATGTACAGCAAACAACCTTTACTAACTGTGTCGTTATGTAAATATTAGTAACGTCGAAAGAAATCTTCTCGCTAAAGTTCTCGTTTAATCCGCTGACTAAAATGATTTAATTGACAAATAGCAAAACCATTGTAAACTGTACATTTCGAATAACATTGATCAGTTTGCAAATGCCAAAGACCGTTATATCCTGTTAACTTTACAATAACAACCCTTGTTTTTTTATTAAAAAGTACATGGTTCCTAAAAATCCGAGCCCTGTTCCTCAAAACGATCTTACTTGATCGTAAGCGATTTTAATAGAATATCCTGTGGAGTTGTTTCGTATCATAGGCTTATGAGTGTCGTAGAGCATAAATCGATTTGAACCGGTGCCGAATAGCACCAGTTCCAAAGCTATCTATGCGCTACAACAGTCGTAAGCTAATGTTATATTTTAGCACTTACAGTCAACTTAGCCTAAGATCGGTTTGAGGAATGGGGCCCTGAATCTATTAATCCGTTGTTGGCACCGGTCTTTAGGTTGAACTGGTATAGGTCTATTCGTAGACCTGTAGGTGCAGATTCGACTCCGTCCGCGTCAGATCAAACGACGTTATGAAAGTTGCACATATCTCACACATTCTTAGAATAATAAATGAATATTAAGAAGTAATAACATGGTGTGTAATTACAGCTAACATAATTAGTTTAACTGCTAACTGTACCAGTGTACGGCTCTATGTCGAAACGTTCTTGACCACAGAGAAAAAAATTGTAAATTTTCAGAAGTTATCCCAATGTATTATCTACGTAATCAGATCTCACGATAATGCACTTGGTCTAGGGTCCACAAAACAATTTTAATATTAAGATGATCGTATGTGAATTTTAAAACATTGTCCTGTCTAGTTGTTTCTTATGATAGGCTTATGACTGTCTTAGCGCATAGCTTAGCCGAATGGCACCGGTTCCAAAGCGATCTCTGCCCTACGACAGTCGTAAGCCAATGTTATCTTTTAGCAGGTACGATCAACTTAGCATAAGATCGCCGAATGGTCAAAATTGCGGAAACAAAAGTTGGTCACAGTTAACTTCTGACTATGCGTGTAGGTCATCACCTAACCAAGACAGGTTGTATTAATCTTTTTAGCAATCGATATGAAAGTTTCTTAAAAATCATGTTTAAGTAGTATTATGCTGGTCGTTTATAAACGCATGTCAGTGGATCGATATCCTATAGTAATATCCTGATCTTATTTTTCACGCAAAATTTTTTCTTCGTAAGTCCTTACAATCGAAAACGAAATAAGAAATCTGAAGAAGTGATACATGCATTCATTATTCTTTATAATGTTTTAGATGGCTGCTTTAATTTGAACACAATCTTGACATTTGTTGGAAACAGTTCACCTTTTTATCAGCCACAGGAATTAAAACCCTAATTTAATATTTGTTTTGCGTGTTGATGTCAGAAAATCTGACACAATCCTTCACGGCTGATGTTGATTGAAAATATTGCTTTGCAACACCATTGATGTTGGCAGTTGTGTAACTAATATTAATAATAATAATAATCACTGGAGACATGTATATAAATTATTTTGCGGACTTCCATAGGACATTTCGTCAAACCAATGGAAATCCGATTCGAATAGTTACGCTTAGGTGTAACTGTCATTTTTAAAAAATATTATTTGTATTTACGAAAGTATCAGAAACACCTTAATCCATGCTCCAACTATATATTTTGATGTCACGCCACCTGGTCCTCTCGGTAATAACGTGGTCCATATGGTTATGAGTACATGTAGTTTGTTAAAGGTTTCCCAGATATATGTTTACTAAAGGTTAATCAAGAACACAAACTTGAGTATTTTCGCACGAATATTCAGTGGCCATTAAACGCCCTAACAGCACCTGGTACGTTTGTCGCCACATATGGCCATCGCTGTTGAAAATATACCCTGTGGTATTTGGTTTAAACGACCTCTAAAACAATTATCACAGACTAGGTTCTCAACAGATAAGCGACAACATTACAATAGGATACATGCATTCACTTTACGGTGACTTAGAGTTAGAATTAAACATAAAGTAAAGATTATTAGTGTGTTACAGCTTCTGTTCGCTTTGGTTTTCTATTTGATAACATTGTGCAATGTTGCGATATGACTGAACCCAAACCTGAGGCCCGCTTCACAAAGACGTCGTAACTTTACGATGTCATAAACAACATCACCAGGTAAGTGGGTTTGGTCCCCAAATGCCAAAATTCGTTGTTAACGTGTTTTTCTTTAGAACATACACAGTTGATAACGTTTATTGGCCTTTGTAAGCCAATACATCGACCTAGTGACTTTGTTTACGACGTCATAAATTTACGACGCCGTTACGTAATAACTGCTTCTAGCTATTCCTCAATACAATAGCTCAGTACATCATACGACGCCAGTTACAGGCAGCCATCAGTCTGTGTAGATACCTTTGAAGATTAAACAGTGAAAACCAACATCAGTGTCTGTTATAGTCTGATAAAAAATAACCCACGTATACAGCCATGTTTAGTAACTGCCATGCATGTATTGCCTTTATACGAACTAAAACACTGAACAGCTTTTTAGAATTATATTTACATGTCAGTGTGGTTTGGATGGCAGCCCCACGTTCGTACATTCAGGACGTTTTGGGGCATATCCTTGCTCCGTCATCCCCCGATATATTTAAAGCTTAAAAACGAAACTAGCATCGTTTCCAAACGAAGCTCCAAAGTAAAAAAGACATTAGACCCAAATTGTTCGCTTTGCCAGCTTTTAAAATGTTGTTCAAGTGCCTATTTCTAATAATTTCTTTTTTCTCATTGCTTTAAGAATCAATCAATTTGTTGCATGTTTTGCTGTAACATTGCGGTGTTTGCCATAACATATGCATTTAGTAGTTTTACTCTTCTTAACAAATAGCCCATCACATCACGGCTCACTAACAGAAGATAATATAGAGATCATTTAAAATAGTTAACATTTCATGCTACATTAAACTTCCACATTACCCTTTCAGTGTGTTAATTGTCCATGGCCCATTTGAGCCTTATTACTCCCGTAACGTATTTCTCACACAATGATTTACACCTTGTTGTAAACCATAAATCATGTAACCGAATAATAAATACAATGTAGGAGAATATTTGTCATTTTTAACAGCTATTGTTAAAGATATTGAACTGTATAGAAACCACCTTTCAACTTTTACTATTTCTAAAACGTTTTTGTTTCCCTCCATGTCGCATACCGTTTGGTTGTTAGGTTTTACAACCTCACTCACATAAACTCAGGTCCTTGAAAATGCAATTATTGTGATCCCGTTCTCTCAGCAATCCCCGGCTGAGTTGATCATAATGTGCTAAACTATAACATTTTTTCACGACTGGCGTAAATATTCGGCACCGGTTCCACATTCATATTTGCGCTACACCAGTCGTAAGCCAATGACAAGAAATAATTTCACAGGATATTACCTTTAAAAATCACTTACGACCATCTAAACACCAAGATTGATTTTAGAAAAAGGAACCGGTAGATCCAATTAACCCTCGTTCCTGTTCCTAACAAACATACATGCGTGTCATATACATGTATTAACTGGTAATCCGTGCAATAGTAATCAAACTCTCGTGTGAATTATACTCCACAAAATAAATATATTATACTTGCTAATAATGTACTTGAATTATGTAAGAAACCTCACATCGATTTATACGTGATGGCAATCTCGACAAATATTTTTAAATATCGTTTCGTGATTTCCATAATGGTGGAAACACTGGACAATAGGAGTTACTCAACCTGCCTGCATTTTGTCAGGCTGTATAGTGGCCGAGAAGTGCCACGGTTTTAGCGACCATTTTATTAAGATTGCGAGATCGCGAGATCGCGAGACGAAATGGCGATAACACGAGACGAGGCCATCTCGCAATCTCGCGTTCAATGAAACGGTCGCTAAAACTGTGGCCCTTCTCAGCCACCATTGATAACGCATGCACACGTCTATTTTTTAAATCTTCACCATGTCTCGACTTATAATAACGTGTTCGTAATGGACTTTTTTATAACTCATTTGGATCTAAAAATAAAGTAATGTTTTGCGTTACTCCCGGAAGTGACTTAATTCCGGCGATGACTTAATAGCGTGGGGCCGGTTGTGATCAATTATGATTGGCTGATTATTGATTCTTTTATTAAGATGATGAAGTCATACTCATTGTCTTGTTTAACAACTGTGATAACTGTGATTTCTCCATAACACCTGGGTCCCGTTTTACAAAGGCGTCATAACTTTACGACTTCCTAAACCTTGTCACTGGGTTAATGGATTTAGTCTACAAATGCAAAAAAAAGTTTAAGGTGTGCACTTTCCAAAGAAAAACTTTTTTCTTTTAAAAGTGCACAGTTTACAATTTTTTAGCATTGGTAGACCAAATCTAGTAACCTAGTGGTATGGTTTAGGACGTCGTAGAGTTATGACCTCTTCATAAAGCGGGGCCCTGGTGGTTACCTTTATTGATTATGGCTGATGTAACTTGACAACTGAAACTGTCCTTTTTAAAAAAAATTATTCAATTTTGTTTTTATGCAAATTTATTAGAATTAGGTTTTGAACTGGTGTTACTTTTTTGAGTAAAACAGATTTGCGAATAATTAAGACACCATAAAAAAACTTGGTAGTTATGTTTCCTGATTTGTGTATTAATACCTTTGGTAACTTGAAAAAAAATCTATTTCATTATTTAGTTATACGTTTTATTTTTATGGCAATACATAAGACGGTAGAGGAGATGGTAGTCTTGTCCTGAGAAAAGTCGTTGACTTCCTGAGATAACTTTATAAAACTTGGTATCTGTGTATGTGTTAGTTTTTATATATGTGCCTTTTGATAATTGAAATTATGTGACTTTGTTTGTTTTAGTATTTATTTTACTTTTACTTGCCGTAAATATCTAAGTAGCCGTTCAAGAAAGATGTTCCCAATTCCACGTTTAGAAAGCTAAAAAAAGTTTGCTTTAATGACACGTGTTTATTCCTTTTTGAAAAGAATGATATCTTGTAAAAATGCACCAAAAATTTAACACACACCATATTTATGGTTTTGAAAAGACAGCCATGTTGCATTGTCTATATCACTCTTATCATCGCACATTCCGGAGATCAAAGATCCTATAATAACTGGGCCCTATGAAAACTGACAGGTGCAAAATACCTCCTTATCACGCAACTTGGTTTTGCTTGACTCTCAGTGTGTAAAAAGAGCCTTCTACAGTACATTATCTGTGTGAGTTCAGTGAAATTCCTTCAGTCTGATTGGCTGTTAAGGTCACGTGTTATTCCATTCATTTTCCAACGAATGTAAACATTTAAGCCACGCCCACAAAGACGAACTATTTTCGTCACAATTAAATGTCGGGGAATTCCAATACTGGCCGAGGGAATTCCCCTGTAGCCTGGTACACTCAGTTCCCCTAACACACACAATATGTTGTCAAAAGTTACCAGTTCACACTGTTTATGTCCGACATTTGTCGCAATGCTAAATGCAGTAAGTCGTACACTGCCCATTGCCTTCACGCCACTTCTATTCAAGGTTTCGAGCTTTGTCACATTATGTTTATGACTGGTCTCAAAAATGAAAGTTCGGTGCGTAGTTGCAGCTGTCGGCCTGCCAAGTGCAAGTGAATGTTACAAAATGCTACAAAATAGC
>JAULCD010181891.1:0-10785 GCA_032361085.1 Calliostoma canaliculatum
GCTAATACTGTTATCAAGCTTTAAAACGATGTAAGAATCTTAACTGAAACCTTGCTACTCAATAACCAAGAAGTTGTTATTCATGTATATCTACATTTGTCATCGATCCAACTTCTACATGCTTTCCAAACAACTTCATCACTAGTTACGCTAAAACAGTCTATTAACTACGCTTACAAATGGTGCTAGGGAAATAACGACAGTGCATTAGCAGTGTTTATTGGAACTATCGTAACAAACACTGGTTTTCTCCAACATGTTCCAATATAATCATCAATATTATTAATGTTATGTACATGTAAGCCTCCTGAAATTATTCTTGAGGGACATTTAGAACTAGTAAGGCATTATTCAGGTCTTTATGGATGCCAACTTCTTTGTACTTATGTTCGTGGCATACGCGTGCTTCTTCATCCCTTGATGAACGAGCAAGCATTTGCTTCGAAACGTCGTGAACATACACACAAAAAAGTTGACATCCATAAAGACCTGAATTACTCCAACTAATAACACTGAAACTTGTAGGAAAATATAACTGTTAATGATTCTTTATGTGTCTTCTTTAAATACACACATGTTACCAGCTGAACACACATACAATAAACAAACAGCTACAAAAACATCAAGATCAGTCTATACAGACAAGTACTTGTTACGTAATATGTAAAAATATATAATTATGACAGAGACATTTGAAAGGGTAAACATATTAATAAAACGCAAAATTTTGTTTAAGATCAAATTAGAAGTTATTTCATTCAACTTTCTTTATAATAAAATATTAGACCCTGAACTAATAGGTTTGGTTTACAAGTTTGAACTTCGATTTTATTTGTGTACTGAATAATTTACCTTATGTTTTCTTAACCAAATTCTCATGTGTTGCCGTTAAATATCTCAACTATGCAAAAGTCTGTTTTATGCTGATTGTTTGTAAATTAGTCCAGTTCACATCTGTTGTCAATTATGTCTCTTCGAGCATGGTGATGTATTTCAGTTTGTTTTAACTCCTGGTTGCAGAATTAAATATCGTGGTTGCAAATATTTAAAACTTTTGTAGCTTAAAATAGTTTGTGCAAATGGGCACTGTTAATACCTTCTGTCTTTATAATTCCTTAACCAGAAGATTTCCAGATTTGGCTCCAGAGTTCTTGTATCCGTGCTTGATTCAATCGGAACTTTACCAAAGTCAGAACGATGCCATCCATTAAGATGATCAGCATGCAAACATAGAATATTATGTCAGCGCACCTGGGTTGTCCACACGTCATGAATAACACGTTAATAGACACGAATGCCACCACTATCAATGCAGTGGTAACCAAAACTATAATGTAGGTTCTTGCTAGCCTCTTGCGCATCTTGCGGGTTTCATCTTCAGAATTAGTTTTCTCAGTTCCCACAACAGGATATATCTGTTTAGCTTGTTTTCGTGATGTCATCAAAATCACTGTAGTAACCCACAATATAAAGCAGACGTACACAATCATTACTAGCAATGAAGAATAAAGAATTGGACTTTCCACAATATCACAATAACAGTAGCTAAGTTCTTCCCACAAATCTGGTTTGTTGGCAATAAAAAGTATAAATGGTATACACAAATACAAAGTTGGAAATACCCACACAAGAACAAACATAAGTTTACTTCTTCCAGGGCTAAACCAGACATGCACGTGAAGGGGGTGCAACATTTGCACGTACACTGCTGTCGCGTAGAAGCAGGTATTCATAGATGACACCATTAAGGTAAAGCCTGTCAACATAGCATCACATAAACAAGGAAAAGAGGCAAGTGTCAACTGTGGCCAGTGTCTAAAAACTATCCATAGGGGCAACCGCACCAGTGACTGGAACATACTGTTGATCAAATGACTCCTTAATGGAAATGTGACGGCGCCGTGGTTATCTTGAAAGAAAGTCGATCGAAACAGCAAGATGACCAACATCATAGAAAAGAGAGAACTGAAGGTCATCAGACCTGTTGCCATCCATTTAGACACAAGCCATTCCTGTGAGGAGAAGTATAATGTCACGTTTGTCATTATGTGAAGTCGAAGCCACAGTTCTTCACTGAATAGCACAGACTCGCATGCATAGGATCACAAATTCAAGAAACGTGTAGTTATTAACTTTTACATTTTGACAAATTGTAGGTTTATATGAGAAATCCGTTCGTTGACGCGTATACCACCACTTACAAATCCATGTTTAGCAAGTCTAGTAAGTACGTTCTTACTTGCTTTTTACACATCTTGCGAGTGTCATATTCAAAATTATCTCAGTCGTGCAGAAGCAATCGGTTGATTTTATTTCAGTTTACACTTTCCAATATCACATGTGTTTTACATGTTAGTTTGGTGTTCTTCACTAACCACCTCTTGAATAGGTTTTGTTCGTATCCTCTTGGTTCAATTTTACGAAATAACAAAAAAAACTTTAACTATGGAATATGGTTCTCTCAACAAGTTTTTCGTCCATGCTGCAAGTTCGGATATTCTACACACGTTCTAATCTAGTTTACAAAGTCACTTTGAAAGATAAAATTATGTCAGTTGTTTCTTCAGGTTTTGTCTCTTCTAATGCTAATTTTAAACACGTCTTCGGCCAAGGGTTGACATTTAGATGGCGTAGTCCATATGAAAACTAACACTGATTACTTTGGGTTTGGTTTGGTGAAATGAGTTTGTTTGACATTCTAAACAATGAGTTTGCTGTTTCTGACGCAAATGAATCCAGCCTGGATGACGCTGTTTCACAAAGCTGGTGTAACTTTACGACGTCGTAAATTACTCCCTAAACAATGGTTTAGATTTCCAAAGGCAACAAATCGTTGAAAACTGCAATTTTAAACGAAAAATAAATATTTATTTATAGAGTGCACAGTTTATAACGTTTAAAGGATATGTAAACCTAAACCATTAGCCCAATTAAATGGTTTGCTGCCTCGTAAATTTACGACGGCTTTGTGAAACTGTACCCTTGTCTTTTATTTTCAGAATGCAAAATACACACAAATTCAACACCAAAACTGCGACTGGGCCAATGATTTTAGTTCACCATTGTCAAACCGTTGTAAACTATGTATTTTATGTAGAACAATCGATTTTTTCTTTGGAAATTGCCTAGTATATAACGGTTTTGGCATTTGTAAACTTAAATAATTGTACCATTGTGAGTGGTGATATTTGTTATCATGTAATTATGTTTGCACGCAGGTATTGATGTTTAAATATAATTCATTGATACGTCGAAGGGGCAATGATAGCTCATAAACGTCGTGTTTACAATTAATAGAAGTTGCTTTCCATAATATTTATATCCTGGATAATCCATGCTATGGCATCCCCGTTACCCTACGATGCATACCCTGGAAACATTCGCCAGGTTTCTGTTAATGAGAAATGCTTAGCACAAAAATATTTTTGCAACTTTAAAAATCAATCAGAATCGTTCTTCCAAACAAGTTAATCGTCAATAACTATTTAATATGGCGGCCTTCTTCTCTAAAGCCCGTGGTACATTTAAAGTAAAACAATTTACAACACAGCAAGCTACAGATATGGTCTGTTCACAACCGATGTCTCTAAACTCAAAAACCTGTGGAATATATTTCTAGTTTGCAAATCACATAACGTACAAAGACTACTTGACAAGGGTGAAGCCATTGTTGTTGGTAAGAGCTTCGTCCCTTTAACCCTGCACTTCCTGAGAGCAAAGACGTGCCATTTCATTCGACAGCTCTTTTAAGGACACGTTATATAAATCGACAGAATCCTGGCAAATTTTTTCAGGGTATGCATAATATAGTAACGGAGATGTCAAAACATGGGTTATCCAGGATGTAATATTTAATGTTATGGCTACACCAATTTCTAAACGTCTATAAAGAAACTTAATGGTGCCCCACTACAAGTACATTTTGATGTGTTCATTCCATTATTTAACTACTCTGGCTATTGATATAAACACACATAATTTATCAAATAAACAGACCAAAAGCAAGATTTAGATAATACGTGGTAAAGGAAACGACAATGGTGACCTCGCTATGACGTCTAATAAAACACCAGTATATTGCCAACGGGAAATTAATGTTAATTGCATCAGTGTGTAAGCATCACTCTGAATGATCTGTACAGAATCAATTTTTACATTATTTGATCTGGGTTTGTTATCTACAAAGTGAAAGTATGCATCCACTGGAATAATGGATTCGGTTTACAAATTCCAAAGATCGCTGTAAACGGTTTTTAAAGTAAAATAAACAGTTAAAAACGATTTGTGGTGTTTGTAAGCCCGCCCATCAACCCCGTGACATGGTTAACGTCGGTTTTGTGGCCCTGAATCGTTGTATCCAATTGTTGTAACTGTTATTGTTCTGCACAGGTTGATTCAGTTTATGAATGCAAAAACATATTTTAGAAATAAAAACACACACTGTTTACTTTTAAAGTGTTGAGTTGAGTTCAGCCAGTCTTAAACCTATGACCACCTTGTGCTGTTGAAAACCTATCCCGTGGTAATTCGTTTAAACGAGCTCCTTTAGGAGCTCGTTTAAACAAGTTACCACAGGATAGGTTTCCAACAGCTTGTTTCAGTTGTAATTTAATAATTACAATGAGCAAATGTGGTCAACACTTTAAGGGATAGCAACAATTTGTAAACAGAGATTTCTAAACAGAACCCATTGGCCCACAGATATTATCTTCGTCCAATACTTTCACAAAAAACACTCAAATAAAAACTGTTAGTAATTTGTCACTGCATTTTTTAAATTAATTTCTTCAGGACCAAGTTGAATTGGTTCACTTCAGTTTCACAATTTATTCTGTGCACACTTCACACCTAAAGTAATGTTGGCTAAAAAGTTATTAAATTAATCATTTGATTTTAAATTCCCATTGTGTCAGCAAGCTGCATCTAACCATGCTGAACATGCAATTGCGGTCAATGATGTTAAAGCAAAGTAAAGTGACCATACAAAAGAGTTGAAACACTCAGACTGCATCAATGTGTTTTCGATCACAACAATGGCAATCCACTTTCAATGCTCAAGTGACAACAGTTTTTGACACGCAATGGCCAAAATGTATTTTGGTATAAAAACCGTTACTATTATTGAATTGTCCTGTTTAAAAACATTGGTTTAATTCTGTAATCGTGGGCAAACAGTAGGCAAATTTCCCTTAAGGGTAAATAATTTTTAGAAGGTGCACGCTTTGTTTTGTGAATTATAAATAAGTTTAATTTATTTTACAGAAACTAAACGTAAAGTGCAAACAAATCAAAATGTATTGAATAAGTCTCTTTTACATTTCCTACACGTGTACACTCTGTAAGTCATGGTCCCGTTCCTCAAAGCGTCAAATGCTAAGTTAATAATAAGTGCTAAAATATAAGATTGGCTTACGACTGTCGTAGCGCAGAGATCACTTTGGAACCGCTATCATTTGGCACCGGTTCCAAATCCATCTCTGCACTACGACAGTCGTAAGCCTATGATAAAAAAAAAACTATATGTGGACAGTGTTTAAAAATCACTTACGATCAACTTAGCCTAAGATCGCTTTAAGAAACGGGTCCTGATCCTTAACCAGACTGTTATGCTGTAAAGACACTGCAGGTGTCAGACACACATATAAACTCAGCTGTGTTCAAAGCTGCATGGTTCAATGCACTAATAAGTCAAGGTTCCCTTATATTGTGAAAGAGCGTTCAAATCGAGCAATTGCTTTCCAGTTTAACCGTGAAGTAGTACATAGCATAACCATTCTTCGTGCAATTTTAATATTGCTTTGTATCATCTGCTTTTTGAGCAATTGTTTTACAAGAAGATAAATAGAGTAAAAACATTGCGTTGCAGAACTTTGGCCCTGTTTCTCAAAGCAATCTCAGGCTAAGTTGATCGCATGTGTTAAAATATTGCATTGGATTACGACTGTCGTAGCGCAGAGATCGCTTTGAAACCGATACTACTCGGCACTGGTTCTAGATCGGTTTCTGCGCTATGACAGTTGTAAGCCTATAATAAGAAACAAGTCTAGTGTTAATATAACCTTAACTAATTTTAAAAATGTCCGGTGGAATTGTTTCTTATCATAGGCTTACAACTGTCGTTGCGCAGAAATCTATTTGGACACGGCACCGGTTCCAAAGCGATCTGTGCGCTACGACAGTCGTAAGCAAATACTATATGTTAGCACTATATATCAACTTAGTCCCTAAGATCGATTTGAGGTACAGGGCCCTGGTTCAAGTGCTCCCTACTAGGTCACAGTCTGAATTGTTACAACTAAATGACTGTGGTAACCATGTAAATACCAACCAATTAATATCAGTCATGGCCTATTGGTATGAACTTTTGAGGTTAGAAAGATTTGGCAAGCACCAGTGTACAGTGACTAGCTATTGTGCAAGCAGTGCTTATTATGATAGTCTGATGAAGGTTATCATGGAAGTAGCAAGCACAATAAAGCGTAACGGGATTGAAATTGATCATTAACTCCTGAAGAACGTTCTTAACACTGGTTTATCTAGGTGATGGGTTTGTCAGTGCCCGACTAATGGTCATGGGAATTTATTCACCCAGACACATGATGATTTATCATCAGTCTCTCAGAGCTATTAACTACTTCCTAACGGGGACCATTTTTATGATAACACACGACATATTCTTTTCCAATATGTTGAGATGTGTAAAGCGAAACATGAAAAATATATGCGATATTGTTCGTTAGGTCTGATTTTTCTATTTACATGGTTTTCAGGTTTTTTAAATTTAAAAATGGGTCAATTGGTCGGAAAAAAACCCAACTAAATTGTCTTCAGGTATTTTATTTTATTGGTATTCGAGAATTATTGAGTTTGTTAGTACTAATTAAAAAAAATTAAATTAGGAAAAACAATCTGATGTATTGAATAACAAGATAAAACACACTTTTTAAGTCAGCGGTAAGGAAAATATGTTGTAAAAGTGATTTTAATATTTTACCACTTTTGGATTTCAAATCCAATAACCCAGTGACATGGTTTAGGACGTCGTAAAATTATGACGTCTTTGTAAAACGGGACCCTTGACATACATTTAAAGAAGTGTATCATTGACAACAGTGCTGCATTATGCCCTCCAACTTACATGTTAGAGTTGAGGACTTGGTAAACTCTTCTGACCGCCGCAAGATAACTGAAATTAATTTTAAAACGGTGTTAAACCCAAACTCACTCACTCCCACGTTGTGTCTTTTAGGCCCCCGTTTATCAAAGCACTCAAAGTGTTAAGATGATCGTAAGTAGTTTTGGAAACACTGTCATGTGAAGTTGTTTCTTATCATAGGCTTACGAATGGCACCGGTTCCAAACCAATCCCTCGCTACGACAGTTGTAAGCCATTGTTAAATTTTAGCACTTACAATCAACTTAGCCTAAGCTCGCTTTGACGAACGGGGCACAGTAAAGCATTTAGAGAAAAACATGTGTCTTAATCTTTTTCTTAAAACTCTCTTTAGGCTACCTTGACATTTCAAGAGCTTTATGGAATGAGACCCTAGTAATTAGTGTTATTGGCCGCAAGATTGTCTGGACCAACAAATGTCAGTGTTCAAGTTAAATACAAAGGGGAAATTATGTCTGGAATACTACAAACTACACATTACCGTTTTGGTGAAATTTTTGTCTGAAGGTAATGAAGAAAGTCAAATGTCAGCTCATCATTAAAACGCCTTGAAAATTAACCTCATCGTCTGTCTGTTTTTGACCACCAATAGTTATTAAAAACAACAAGAGACAAAGACATACTTCATGTATGGGATGTTTGCACAATGTATGCATTATGGCATAGAAAAGAGAACACTTCAATTTCTCTTTGATTTCATTCATATTTTTGCCACAATAGACTTCCAGTCTGAAGCAGTCTGGTATCAGTGAAGTTATCAATATAGTGTCTGCTCTTAGACGGCGTACTAAGTAAGAACTGAGCTTGGGCAATTCATTTGACAGGTTCTGTAAATAGGTCAATTGCCCTCAAGGAATAAAGCTTTAAGTGCTAAGATTACTTCAAAGAGGGTATAGTTTTGTACCAGCAGGTTCTGGCAGAGATACTACTACCATGCAATGTGATTTTATGAAATAACATACTATCTTGTCTAGATTATGTGACACTGGTGCTCTATTGTTACAGTCTAAGCTCGAAGGTTCCGTTCCTCAAAGTGATCTAAGGCTAAGCTGATCTTAAGTGCTAAATATATATTACTGGCTTTCAACTGTTGTAGCGCAGAGATCGCTTTGGAACCGGTGCCATTCGGCACCGGTTTCAAATCGATTTCTGAGCTACGACAGTCATAAGCAGATAATAAAAAAAACAACTCCACAAGACATTGTTTCAAACACCATTTATATCGCTTTGAGAACCGGGGCCTTGTATCTGTTCAGGAAAGAGAGAGAGAGAGAAAATCGACAATAGACTTTAATAGTAATAGTGAAAAAGCAAATGTTGTTTCTGTGATGTTTAAAAAGAACAGCATGGCTTCAAGAGGTAATCAGTTGGTAATCCCTGAGTTACTGATGGTTAACAGAATGTGAAGATGCGACACGTAAATATATTTATTATTCCAAAGTGGCTCCCACAGAAGATATCTTGTTTGAGGCCACGCAATATATTTCCTAGGAGATATCGTCACATTTGATGTTTCGGTTTGTAGAAATATCTTTGATATGACATCATACCCGTTGTACGTCACTGTGACGTCACAGTAATCATGCAGTGACATAGTGCTTGCTTATGATAAAACAGAAACAAGTAAGTAAAACACTTAAAAATATTTAATTTGTGCCATAGTATGATTTCGAATAATAAATAAATCCCCCCTTTCTCATGTCTCCTAAAACCAAATTAATCAAAACCAGCTGATAAAAGTTAAAAGTTCACTTTGCAACTCTTGCCGTTTTAACTTTCCTCAAGTCCTCTTTGGGAAATGATCGGTATTTTTACGAGTCATTGCTATTACTTTAAATATAAACATTTTATCGGTCATCTGTATTTCTAATGGTTGTGTTTCAATTAGTTAAAGAAATAGTTTTTGCACTCCACCTTATAACACTAGAACAAATGTATAGAACTTATTCTCCGGTTTTCTATCGGTTGATGAGATTTCCTGCGGAATACTCATCAAACCAATTGAAAACCGTCAAATAATTTCTATACATTTTTTCCAGTGTAACCCATTCGGCTCAACAAAACATAATATAATAAAAACAAGACTCTTGTTACAATACAAATACGAGTTCAGCCAATAACAGTTGTAATGTTTTGTGTGGAACAATAGTTAACGTTTATTATAGTATTATCTGCAAAGAATTGTTTTATAATCCTTTGGGTGACAGATTTTATCATATAGATTACTCTTGTGTTGCCTAAGTCATTAATAAATAATCTGTGGTAATTTGTTTTGAACAGTCATTTAAAACAAATTCCCACTGGAAACGTTTTAATAGCACAAGTAGTCAACCTTTTAGGTTATTTTAGCTACATTTAACATCCTGAAGGTAAAAACACATGATTGAAAGAAAAATAAATTAACTCACTCACAAGAGTACCATATACTCCCCCATACCACAGGTCTGACACTTGGATGGTAAATATCTTATGACACTCGTGAATGTTACTGTATCTCCTTTGAGGACCTATAACACACACGTGGGCTTTATGTTCAGAACCCTGTTCTCAAAAACGGTCTTAGGCGAAGTTATCTTTTTAGATGATTTTGACACAATGTCCTGTGGAGTTGCATCGTATCATATGTTTACGACCGTCATAGCGTAGAGATCAATTTGGAACCGGTGCCGCATGGCACCGGTTCCAAAGCGATTTCTGCGCTACTACAGTTGTAAGCTAACGGTATATTTTAGCACACGTATGCTTTATGTTCGAAGAAGGGGGTAAGAACTAGCACAGAAACGTCGTGTTTTACCATTAAAAAAGTTAAAGTCTTCTTTATATTATGTTATAATTCAAATGTGTTATCAACAGCTTTGTCCCCTGATAGTCAGCTGTTAATATCTCTTAGAGATCAATGATGAATCATCAGGTGTCGGGGCGAATATATTCCAATTAGACAAGCATTGACAAACCCATCACCAATATAAACTAGTATTAGAAACATTCTTTAGAAGACGGTAATGGGCCATTCGTTTCCCGTTACGCTTCATTGTACTTGCTTGTTCCATGATACACTTCATCAGACTCTCATAATAAGCATTGCTTGCACAATAACTGTTCAATGTAAACTGGTGCTTGCCAAGTTTTTCTTACCTTAAAGGTTCATACTAGTAGGCCACGACTGACATTAAAGCGTTAGTGTTGATATGGTTATTACAGTCATTTAGTTGTGACATTTCAGAAGTGTGACCTAGTAACAAGCCCTTGAACCAGGACGATAAACCTAGATACGTTAATAAAAGATGTAATCTTGGAGGCCGCACTAGAAAAAAAGTAGTCAGTGGATTTTTATTGGTTTCATGAGACTTCCTATTAACATTTCATGAAACCAATGGAAATCCGCTGAATAATTTATATACATTTTTCTAGTGCCGTTTCACAAATTAATCCACATTTACAACATCGTAAACTATGTCTATGGGCCCCGTTTCACAAAGACGTCATAACTTTATGACGTCGTAAACTAGGTCACAGGGTTAATGGATTTGGTCTACAAATGCAAACAATCGTTGTAAACATTTTGCATTTGTAAACCATATCTATGAACCCAGTGACATGGTTTACGACGT